>OX453257.1:8490976-8804839 GCA_949709985.1 Luffia ferchaultella | reverse complement strand
TGAGGATTGTACCTACCTACAAAAAAAATATAGTATATTTGGGTACTATTTTCTCTTTTAACAATATATAGAAACACTGGTCTAAAAAAACAGCACTATATGATATAGAAACGGGTGGGAAACCCTAGGTACAAGTGTCATTTGATGTAGAATGGTCAGACCAAAATTTTCTAGACTGAAAACTCGTGTCAATTATGAAAAGCTAATGATATAGAAAACGAATACACATGCATAAATACATAGAATATTAGTAGGTGAAGCTAACAAAATAAGGTTTCGGCCAATAAATTGAAAAACTTCACTGTTGAACACATTTGTGTAGAAACGAATGTGTAGAGTTTTGTGTAGAAACAAATTGTAAGTATAAAAATAATTTCATTAGTGAATATTACAATTTGCTACCTATCATGGTATCAATTTTCTCTCTCAGAGCAGGCGTTGACCCACTTCCACTTTAATTTTGGGTCCCTATCAGATACTCATATCTTTAACCATATATAACTTTAACCTATTTAATTTAACTTTAACCTATCGTTTAGTTCAGTTTTCCTTTCCTTCAATGGCCTATCTGAATTAGAAGCTTGTGGACTTTTATTCAAATTCTATGTGGGAATATAACTGTTTCGGCGGCAACGACTGATCACAAATGTGTACTACTAATATACAAGTAACACCGAAATAATTTTATCCCCTTAATTTGTAGCCGTCACACAAAACTAGGTAGTTTGTCTAAACACCAACACAGTTCGCAGCCAGGTGAGTGCTACTTGAAAGAGTCGTTAATTTCAGTTATTAACCATTAGGTAAATGATCCCTGGGTCTTTCTGACAGATTACATTTTTTTAAGCTTAAAAGACGAATTGTATTGTAATTGTATTGTAATGGGCACCGTTAAATATTTTGTAACGTGATACAAAAATCTTTATTCAATATAGATATAACATAATAGCGTAAAACATAGAGGCGTAAAAAGAAAACGTGAAATATTAATGTGACATCACTACAACATGCAGCGGTCTATAGCCATACAAACAAATGCAGTATACGTAGAACATCGTAGCTAAAAGTAGTAGTAGTGTTGTCACCAGCTATTAAATTTTAACAATCGATTATGCTTTGATAACCCTAACATTAATTTAAAAAGAAATCACTAAAATACTTCAGGTATGTCTGTATTTTCATAAAAAAAGTACTTAAATGTCTTGCAAAGTTTTTTGTTCAATGCCCATTGGTATTGGTGGTAAATGTCGTGATAGCCCAGAGCGCAATGAACCTGTTTCAAATTCTTAAGGCCCCATAGGGCCATGGTTCGAATCCGGGCGTGTACCAATGAGTTTGACTTAAGTACACATATCACTGACACCGTGCCTCGGAGGGCACGTTAAGCAGTCGGTCCCGGACGCTGTCAATAGATGGCGGTCGTTACAGTTCCCAACCCGCAGTGAAGCAGTGTGGTGGACTTAAGCTCCAAGCCCCCCTCCTCACGCTGAGGGAGGCCTGAGCCCCTGCAGTGGGGTAAAAATGGGCTGATGATGATGATGATGATTGGTGGTAAATATAAAACTTTGCCTATACATAGGAACTCTACTGTGATTTTTAAGAACCGGCTGATAATATTTAAATGCACAGTATATTCCAACGGAACAAGGCCGTTCAAATTAAACAATATGAGGTTAAAGTTGAACGTCTCAGTTCGACGTTGCAGCATAACATTAATTAATTTATTAATTACTTCAACGCCATTGTGGGCACAAGATTGATCGAGTATGATAACAAGGTTTATTGAAACTAGGGAAATTTATTAATCTAATCATAGGCTCAATTTAGAACATAATCAAAATTAACAATTTATGAATGAACCTTTGTAATTAAACTATGAAACAAGATTATGGCAATTATCCAAAATTCGTAGAATTTTAAATTTCATAAAATCAAATTAGACAAAATCCGTAAATATTTCACTGTTACTTACCATTGCACGTGAAAGGTTAAATTGCCCTAATATAACAGTAAATTACATGGATATACGATAATAATTTTCAATATGGAGTAAGTATAAAACATGTTAGGTGAAGTCGAATGAGAGTTGACGCGTTTTATTGCACTTCACCTCACTCCTCCTTCCCCCTAACATTGACAACACGTGTTTTGACACAAAAACTGTTTTATGCTTACTCTATGAGGTGTCATGCGCGAAAAAAGCATTTAAAACTACATGGTCAATGAACAATATTTTCAGAATGACAACAAAAACTTTTATTTACACATTTATTGAAAGACATTGCGGAAACTCCTTTCCCAGCTACTTTGGAATTTCCCGCGCTACGTGTTCGCCTGCGTGCGAACCCCGAGATTGAAAGAGGGCGGATTTTTGACATGTTAGAGAAACGGACATAAAATGTTATGTCCGATTTTAAGTGAATTAAATCAGTATATTTTGATTGATATCGTATTATTGGTTAGTTATTTCAACCTACTATTATTATACCCAAACATGTATAGGTAACATTAATAACATAAAGTGAAATTTTATTTCCGGAGATTTATCGTCGATACTTTAGTATCGATTAAGAAATTGCTAAATTATTATCAAGATTAATCTCACAGTATAAGATTAATATTGTATTAATATTCATAATATTGATATTAATATTGATACCAACTGTATTTTGAAAAATTTGTATCTGACCAAAGGTAGCCATTAGTGTTTGTCTCAATATCTTAAACGAAGTTTGATGCAGTCACTGAGGTATTATATTTGTAATTGTATGTCGATCGGGGGTTCTGACATGTAGGCATATTGTGTCTCTAATACTGCTGAAGTCTTGAATCATATTTTAGTGAATTTAAGTTGAGCCAAAAGACAGTGGGGAGCAGCGCTGGCATCTTTCATTCGACAATAAATGTATGAAATACTGATTCTTTAAAGTTAATGATGGCATAAATTACCTACATCTATTGCAATTAATGCAATAAATTAAAGTGTAGATTTTTTTATTTAATTTTAGAATTAGGTATTTATAATGTTGTAAATTTATTGATTATTGACGTGAAAAAGTGTAAATTTGTATTTACCTACTTTCAATAAAGATTTAAGATGATGAATACTCCTTTAGCGCCGCCTGTTCTCGCTCGTTTGTAAAATATTTATATAAAATTTCACAACACTTCGGGCAACGGTAACCGAGTTCATTATTAAATGTCAACCCCCTCAGGTACGACAGTCACGTTCCGAAGGGCTTATCACGTGGCCCTGTTTTGTGAAAATAAAGAGATTCATTTGTTACGCAGATCCATTTAAAACGAAAGTGGTTTCGCTGCACGTCAAATACCGTCGAGGTGGGTTTTGTATTGACGTCACTGACTAGCCTTAAGGATGTGGTTGGTACTCAGAATGGACTCATCATGAAAAATATTGTTTTCTCTTTTTTGCTATACTAAATAAATCTAGAATTACTGACTGCCAGAACTGACAAAAAGGAATTTCAAAACAAATAAATTAATTCCAAACTGGCTACGTTCCATTAGCACCGATCGAATAGTTATACATATGCGATGCTTATATATTTTATTAAATATTGTAATAACGATGAAAACATATTGTAGTAAACTACGATTTTGATGTTAGAGGTGTAATTATTAATTGATATTTGTTAATAGTTGAACATTTTTCACTATGAAATTCGAAGCGAACGTTCTTCTTGACTATTAAAAGTATGTATTTTGGTGTAAACGATACATATAAAATATTTAAATCACTGTACGTATTATAAAACAACGTCTCCCGATTCGTTTGTCTGGCTGTCTGTACACGTTAATCTCGAAAATTTAAACGGATTTTATTTCAGAATTTAGATCTCATTTTCGAAAAGTGTATGTAATTGGCACGAAGGGCGCTACATATAGGTGGGCCCACGCATAGTACACAAAATTCACGTGAAACGGTGGCAATCATGATAATACAAGGGCATTATGATGCAAATGCAACTCGAAAATTTACCATACCCGCCAGCTTGCTAATGTATCATTAGAAAAGACTCGAATCATAGATGTATGTACATAGAATTTCTAAATATATACTAAAACTTGACCGAAACATTCAAATAATTTAAATGCTAAATTGCAACAGTTCATCGTAGGTTTGCTGTATAAGTTTTGAATTGCCTAAAAAGGCGGGGAATAAAATGATAAAAAGAAGGTAACAGGAGAAAAAATTGAGAGCACATTACAAACAGTTTATACGTTGTTTTCGAAGGTTATCATAAACCGTCTCGCGAGCAGGGTCAACGACTTTCATCTAACTAAACAGGCCAGTTTCCGAAAAGACTTAGTACAATAGACAATCCACCCGCTTCACCAAACTATTCGGAAATGCCAATCAGCTGCTATAAACCCACCAGTCAGTTCGAGTATAGCAGAGTACAAAAGCACGAAACTGACCCAACTGCAGGTGTGAAACGGGAACTTTGTCTCTCCGAAACACTTCACACAGTAATGGAAGATATCCTCAAGCTTTTGAATGTAAATGTATTTGGTATCAATATTAATGGTGAAAACGTCACTCACTTAAAATTACGCAACTATTTTTAATTCAATATACCTCAGTGTCCGTATAAGGTAATTCATCTTACCACTTACCATCAGCCTATTAATGTCCTACTAGACTTAGGCCTCCCCTTGGGAGGTGGCTTGGAGCTTGATCCACCACGCTACTCCAGTGCTGGTTGATGGATTTTAACTACTGCCATCTATTGCTGGCAACCAAGACCGACGGCTTAACGTGTTCCCCGAGGCACGGAGTCAGTTTTTAGTTGCAAATTGAATTTGACGACCGCTTAGCCTAGTGGGCAGCGACCCTGCCTGCGAAGCTGGAGGTCCCGGGTTCGAATCCCAGGTCGAGTCAGTATTTATATGATGAATATTAATACTGACACCGGGTCTTGGTTGTTATATGTATGTGGTGTCTTCGCTTAGTAACCAAAACACAAGCTAATGCTTAGTTTGGGACCTAGACGTTGTTGTGATTGTGGGTGTTATTATTATTATTATTATAATTTAGCAGGACAACTTTTTTTTTAATTGGCATCACGTGGATGACGTATTTGCAATTTCGAATTAAAAAAGATCAGTTTGGAGAAATATAACTAAATATGATGTAATGAGAAAATGAAAATATAAACATATTTATACTTTAATGTCTTGTGAAACAATAAAATCTGATAATATTTTATAAATAACAGGATCAGCAGATGCTAGTAAAAGAGGGGTACATCTAGGGAAAAACGCAGAGACAGAAATGAGATTCGTGTATAAAGATATAACATCATTTATAGGGTAAGCCAGAAACATATGATTTATGTCACATACAGGATAAACTTTCAGTATTTTTATATTTACACTGTGTTGCCATACTAAAAAAAAAGCAAAAAATGTTATGACTATTAAAAACGGTAAGCGTTGTTAAGATGCAAATCTTTGTTATGATGATTTATATTGAAACAGTAGTTTTTGCAACTGTTCTGGAGACAAAAATATAATATTATAAAATAAATATTTTGCTCTTTAGTTTTTGATTGGACTTGAGTTACCAAATAATTCGCAGGTAAAAGTTTAAACTGGAAATTCCTTCAATTAGACTTTCACAGACTTAGTTTATTTTAATTAAATAAACTCTTTGAAGAAATTCTCCCGTTTCCATAATAATATTTTAATAAACAAAGCAACAGTTTAGCGTTCTATTAACAAATAATAAAGTTTTCGTTTGAAGTAATCGAGTGTAAACAATACAATTATAAGTTTTTTTTAGTTGGGTATATGTAAACAACCCCGTGAACCTTGAATAATACGAACAAGATATTCAATTATTTTTTTCAATTGGATAATTCTATAGGTTTTATTGGTGTGATAATAAAATTATATAAAATACATTTTCTGCAGATTCTAAAATGGTATCAAACATGTGTCACTTTTTTAATGTGAAGATTAGAAATTTAAACATATTTGAATTTTAGCGTGAAACAATAAACTCACCCCAAGCACAAACAACGACATCTCGTGAGCGAAAGTTATTAAGGGCTATTGTTAGAGTTTTCTCATAATTGGTCCTAAATTCCAAAGGTGGTGAACTGGATGCTGCTGAAGCCAATTACGTTCGGTCATTACTTATTTAGGGCTATTGTTAGAGTTTTCTCATAATTGGTCCTAAATTCCAAAGGTGGTGAACTGGATGCTGCTGAGGCAAATTACGTTCGGTCATTGCAGGAGTACCTTATTAGCTAATCAAATCAATTAAGGTACTGTCAGAAACATTGTGTTACGTCCTACGCCTGAGTTAACCCAATTTGTTCGGACAACAGTGAATTTCTATTAGAATATCATTGTGTAATAAACGTTTATGATATTGTGCTATATTTTAATCTAAGCCACTATATAATTAATAAACAAATAGGACGTAAATAAATTTAAACACGCAAATTTTTTTGTTTTTTATTTATTTAACTAAACGCCGCGCCCCCAATAAAGCATTAGCTAAAGCGGTTTACATGTTTACCCGTAGGATAAACTAATAATATTTATTTTTCACACCTTTGCAGAGGCTTTATTTTCATTTTCAGCGAAAGTGAACGATGAAAACAGTAAGCCTTAGAAATGGCGTCCAACTATTTTCCTTTATAAAAATCGCCGTGTCATCTTTGCGCTACAGCGTTTCAAATGTCTGATTTTATCAAAAGGATATTTATTACAGACGCTGAACGGGCGTTTTTAATTTCCTTTCATAGATCTTACCGTTAAAAAAATATTTAAACAATATCCTAGTAAATCTTTGTACAATTTGACATTTTATTCGGCAGAGGAATGTCAAGATTTTCTTGTAAGTAGGTACATTGTAAATTCGAAGTCCGGTTTTACAAGAAATAGATTTTATAAAATCTAATAAGATAAAATTTTAATTGATAGTAATAATGTCATCTGTGATATATTACGATTAGTGAAAATATATTACGATTTTCGTCATAGTAGCTGCGTGTACTACAAGTATTTATGTACCTATCTGGAATTTATTTGTGTCATGAAAACATTAGTAAGAATTATTTTATTTTACGCCTACGGCAGATCATTTAAAAAAAAATATTAATTAGAAATAAAAGCAGAGCTCCCTTTACTTAATATACTTCTCCCTAAGTTATTGGAAATTCATCATCAGCCCATTTTACCCCACTGCAGGGGCTTAGGCCTCCCCCAGAGTAAGGAGGGGGGTTTGGAGCTCAAATCCACCACGCCACTTCACTGCGGGTTGGGGATTGTAACGACCGTCATCTATTGACAGCGTCCGGGACCGACTGCTTAACGTGCTCTCCGAAACACGGAGTCAGTGATAGTTAATGTACTTACTTAAGTCAGAAAAACTCATTGGTACACGCCCGGATTCGAACCATGGCCTTATAAATTTGAGACAGGTTCGTTGCGCTCTGGGCTATCACGACTTTCATCACTGAAAATTAACTCACAATAAATATTATTAGCGAGTTATGACACTGTTGATTGTTGTTCCTATATTTTAATGGCATTTTCCATCGACATCATTATATTTTACAAGATTCTTATAAAGAATCAAATTCCTCGTGGAAAAATATATATTTCAACCACGTGCTCCAAATAAGTGCGCAAGCATAAACGTCAAAGAAATTGAAAAGGGTAAGTAAACGTTAAGTCGTTGGCGTTGAAACGGTTTTTGGAAATATGTTTGTTTCCTGTATAGGTAGGTTTATTTAACGTAATATTATTTCAAATGCAAAATTTTTGATACCGGTACATACTTCATCGGGAATATGTTTGATTTTCGATGTTATTCATTTTTCGGCGCCCTTTTGGTGTTCTTTACTAATAAATTATTTTATATACAAATACTCTTCTACCTGAAGTATTAAATCCCAATTTTGTTACATTCTTAGTTTTCGTATATGTATTTGAATATAAAATTTTCATATTAAAAGTGTATACTCAGTTTACAAATAGTTAGGTAAGTATTGTGTTTACTTTGGCCTGTTGATTGACAGGTTATATGATTGATCAAGAGGTATCAAGAAGTATCAAGAAGGATTTTGTTAACTTACAAAAGCTCTTTACACTAGATAAGGTACTATTTATTGTAATGACCACCATAGACGATGAGGTCTATAAACAAAAAAAGCTTTTATTTAAGTGTTAATAGCGGCAGGCCCAGCAAAAAGAAGTAAGACCAGAAGAATTATTCATGTGCTACCTGCAATACTGAATGTTACCAATGATAGGTACCGAACTTAAGTTAAAATTTAAGTTGTGAAATCTTTTTAATTTTTCGATTAAATTTTTGAACTCAGCAGAAGTTCAGGAACTTTGGTCGCCAATGCATTAATCAAATCTATAACTTATGCGTTAAAATTAGTGAGCTAGCCGTCACGTAGTCGGAACGTGATTAAAATTTTGCATTCTAAGGGCCCATTTCACAAAGTATGAATAAAGTCATTAATTATACAGCACTTAAAATAGAAAATTAATACTAATATACGGCAAAACCATAACGATACTTTTGATCTTTGTTAGTCTTCCACGTTTTAATCGGTTAAATGAAGTAGGGTTTAGCTTTCTTAGATATTTTCACTGACATACTGAGCCTCTAGATTTTGGGCTAAGTCCCTAGAAAAAAGTAAATAAATACATGAAATATTTTTAAACTCAAATACTCAAATAGTTGAATAATAAGTAATAATGAAATCGGTTTCTAATTGCAAATCAATTTAGAAATCGAATTTGCTACAATAACTGAGCAACTCATCACCGATTGCAATAAAATTTTGATGCCACTGAAAATAGATGACAAATGCTACTACAATCATAAATTCAGTTAATATTCAGTCATTGGGTCCTTACCTTACCGACCGTCTGTGATAGGTATTATACTATCATATATTTGAAGTTTAAGTGCATACCAAATAAAATTGTAATTATTTGTAATTGTAAATAATTTTTCCAATTGGGATTTTAAATGGAAAAACCGGTCAAGTGCGAGTAGCATGGAGAAGGTTCCGTATAACGAGTATAAAACGTCACTTTACATATGTTTTTTTTTATATCTGAATGAAATCTATTAAACCATGCATTTTGAAATTACATAAAAATATATTTGTATTTACAAAACATTTTATTCAATGCGATATGCATTACACACACATAATGAAATACATGAAACCGATAACTAAACGCTATAATCAAATCAATATTATAGATACGTAAAAATAACAAGCAACAACTTTCACTAACCCGCGTAGTCCTTTGAGTCCTGCATAAAGGTGAATTGACGATATAGGAGAAATAGCCACGAGTTATAACTACCAATCCACTACATATATATTCTGTCAATAGCGATTGAAAGCTTCACTCGAGGTCGTCGGGCAAATAAAATTTCAGGAATTTCTCGTTCGTGTTTACAAAACTGTTTGGCTGTATAGGAAAAATTTTCCATCACTTCCCAAATTTTTCTAAGCATAGCTATTTCTAGGTTTGTTTCGTATCTACAGTAGTTTCGTAATTATTTTGTGGTTTTTTTCTTCTGTAAATTGTCATTTTTATGCGGCCTCTAGATGCAAAATGCAACTTGATGCAAAATAATAAACTATTTTGGAAACGTGTGTGAATTTGAACATGAAAGTCATATTAAGATAAGTAAAATAAAAAATATAGTACTGCCAACAACGAATTGAATAATCGTATTTAAGTAACTACAATACAATTTTTAATATCGTGGCATGTGCTATCTAACACGGAAACGGTGACGCTTGACTTTCATTTCGTTGCAGTATAGGGGGTCAATTGGGAGTTTTGTGAGACAGGCAGATTGCACGAAGAGTTTTCGAGATATCGGAATGAACGTGGTGTCAAAACACGCAGCTCGGCGAGCTCTACAAGATGGCAAAAGACAATTTAAAAAGTTCAAAAATAAAAAAATTATCGGCCTAAAAACGAAAGAAATCTCAATATTTTTCCCCGATTTTAATTTTGGGAGCCCGATATCTCGAGAACTAGGTCCGAATAAGAAAAAAATAAAAAAACGACTCGGGGTAATTAGATGGGCGATCGATTGAGACTAAAATTCTTAGAATCGGACAACCGGAAGTAGTGGTTGAGGGTGCCCTTAGCTGGAAGTCGGATATGCGTCGGTGTTACGGTGTCGGTGAACGAGGCGCATCTCTTGTACGTATTTTTAGATTAGGTGACATTTTATATTTAAACCTTGAAGTTGTTACGTTACAAAACAAGTATACTCGATACGTATTTTGAATATCATAAGATTAGATTCGAAACATCTTTTGACGGTTATATGTGTAAGACTTCGCCGAAATTCAATTTCAGACCGTTCACCCATCTTTATTCGCGTCTCGTAAGCAAACGAAAATGTTTGCACGCATCTCGCGTATTCTACACAGAGCTTGGAGATTGATTTCGAGACGTTTAAATACATTTTATGAAAATGAACAATTTAACAAAGTAAGCTCTGCACGTAATTTCGTCTGTGTGGATTTAGGATTTGACTAAGGCGGGGTTTTAATGTAAAATTATCATAACCACACCCTACATAGGTACTACACACACTAGTGCTTTTCTGTCTGCCTGTCACAGCCTATTTTCTATTTCGTCGCCCTAATTCGTTAAACTGCTAAGGCCATTTTTGGGCAAAATTTACTTTTTATACCAGGCAAAGAGTTCAAACTAATATCTACCTTGTAGCGAAGGAATAATGACTATATCAGCTTAAAAAAGCGAGAAATGCTATGCCGGAACAATGCTTCCTTACCAACAGCCGACCTTCATAACGAAAATCTGCTATATTCCATTGGCGCTTTATAGTTTAGCTTTAGAGCGCGCTCTTCGGTGATCTACCGTCAATTTTTAGCTGGTTTATGAGGTTTCAGGCCACGCTCCTCCAATCTTCTTTTACTGGTAAAATCACTCCCAGTCAACCCTCGAATCTCACAGAGCCGCGCTGTAACTGAATAGTGTTAAATCGGCGATTTCTTAGAGAAAATGACACAATATACCGCTCGTTCAAGGACAAGGCTCCATCGGTGGATCCATGGATATTTTAAATCCACCGGCTTAGGACAAAAAAGTGGATCTAAATTGATCATATATTTCCTATTCCATTTTGATTCCGTTTTAGGACACAAAGTGACACAAACACAAAGTAGGGAGGATATGATAACACAAAGTCATACATTTCTTGTGTGGGTGTGTGTGTGGTGTAGTGATATTTCAAAGCACAACGAACCTGTCTCAAATTCATAAAGCCATAGGGCCATTGTTCGAATCCGGGCGTGTACCATTGAATTTTCTAACTTAAGTACATAACTATCACTGACTCCGTGCCTCAGAGAGCACGTTAAGTAGTCGGTCTCGGGCACTTTCAATAGATAGCGGTCGTTACAATCCCCAACCCGCAGTGGAGTAGCGTGGTGGATTTAAGTTCAAAGCCCCCCTCTCACCCTGGGGGCGGCCTAAGCCCCTGCAGTGGGGTCAAAATGGGCTGATGAAGTGAAGATAGGTACATTTCTTATTCTCCCTCGATCTACCACTAAAAGGTAGGTATTGCCCAACACAGATGATCTTGACGAACTAAAAAACCAATAAAAGGCCCAAAAACAAATTAATATCTACAAAAAGGTAAAAGTTTGTTCACAACTACGTTCGAAGAGCAAGGAAGCTCGGGATCTTGAAAGTATGAAATTTCCCTCCTAATCTAGTAATGGTGGATCCTAATGGAATGAGCGTAATATACTGGTCATCTTATTCAGGCGTGATTCGGTGTCTACCAGATCCTGGGCGGTGAGTAAACATATCAGTCTCCCGATAACGCTGATATACTCTTTTGATAACAGAAAGGCAAAGATGCAATTGTGCAGCCACAACGCGTTGGCTAAAACCTGAATTCAGCAACGCCACGATTTGGGCGGCTTCCGTAGGCGATGTTTCCATATTAGTTAGGAAAAAAATCTCTTTGGCAGGATATTACAAAGCTTTTTTTACAATCTTTATTAAAAAACGACATTTTTGGCCAAAAAAAAAATGTGAGTAAATGCAGAAGTTCCGACGGAAAACGATCTCCACATTGAGATGAAAATTCGAAAATTTATTTTCAAATTTGCAATTGTGGTACACCATTGTATAGACCATACTGCCAGCTATTTATCGGAGTTATTTTTATTAATGATGTCAAACTTCTTTCTTAATTAAATGCCGCCGTAAAAGCACTTGCAGTAGTGTTAGAAATTAACGTTTGTCATTAAAAGTAATTTAATACTAAACTACTTACAAATATAAACATCTGCGACTGTAATAATGTTTGTTGATTACTATTACGTTAACACTTATACCTGCAGCATTATATCATATTTTTGTATCAGCCAGCATTTTAAGAAAAGGGCAAAAATTATTAATCTCATTGAAATACGAATACGTTCGTGCAATAGAGAATGGAACGAACATTCATGAATAAGTTAGATTCGATACCTTGATAAAAATATCACACAAAGTCCTTCGTGGTCAATTGATTTTATATTAGCCTTTGTTTTCAGGAACCTGTAACCATTTCTATAAAACAATAAAGTACTTGATAAAAGAACATGTTTCACCTTTTTTGATTAAACCCATTGTTTTCATTGCGCGGTAATTAGGTAGTCGGTCTGCAAGGCTTGATTAAATTTTAACCTTATTCCACCGCTAACTAAGAGCCAGAGGGTTTAGCGATTGATTCTCGTTAACCTCGTTTCAAATTTCATGAAAACAAAACTTTACTGGTAAGTTCTATCGCCGAATTGATTGCTTGTTGTTAAATTTGTTGTTAATTTTACAAAACTTGTTATTGGACAGATTAAGAAACAATAAAATTTTGGAGAAAGTAATTTTACTTCCAGCTTATATGTCTGATCCAGATGCCGCAATTGTCCTTACTCCAGCGGTTCTAGATGACAAGAGAAAATTTCTAATTTCTACTACACGTTTTCTTGGCAATACTTATCATCAAACTATGTATATACTATACTAAAATTATGTCGGAGTGAAAGGTACGTGAAAGATATTGTGCATTTATTTTTGTCTTTTTGTCATTCTATGTCCTTGTATTGTTGTTTGAATCCTTCATACTAAAGCGTCAGTAGGATCAGAACAGTAAAAATGAAAGTAATAAAGCTTAGTTACACAGAAGGAATCAGACATCAAAAAACGTTTAACCATGTAAAGATGCAAGAAACATGCATTCATATTTTTATAGATTCAACAATAAATAATCGTGAAAAAAAAACCTTTAGATAGCAGAATCATCGAGATGGAGTGTTTCTTGCTTCATTCAAAACTATCTAAAATTCTAGTAAAAATAATTTTTTGTTTTAAACATTTCGTGACATTACCTGGTGAAATTACAAATGAAATGTAGTTTCAGAATACCTAACATAACATAACGCATACATCATAACAATGTCTAGGCCTCCAATTAAGCATTAGCTTGTGTTTTGGCTACCAAGCGAAGACACCACATACATATAATAACCAAGACCTGGTACCAGTATCAACATTCATCATATAAATACTGACCCGACGTGGAATTCGAACCCGGGACCTCCAGCTTCGTAGGCAGGGTCGCTACCCACAACGTTAAGCGATCGTCAATATTTATTTAGTTTCACCAATATGATTTTTGCATTCGCGTAACACTAAAAATTGTACACATAGCACAGTGTTAAGTCAAAAGAGCAAATGTTGTATATTTGGTCTGTGGCGTATTTATTTAATTTTTTTGTTCACATTGTTGTGGGCCTTACGCTGTATCTCTATGTACATCAAAGGATAAACCACACGAGCTAAGTCGTAAGCAAAAGCTAGTAAAGATAATAATTTTAATGGATCGTTATTTCCACTTTTCATCGCCCACTCTCAACCCTTGCCCTGACCCCATTGCATAATTGCGTATATATTGAGTTACAAATTGTTTTTGAGAAGGCCAAATCCGTCATCTAATTGAAGAGAGAATGAATAGCAAACGGATGTGCTGAGATCGTTTCATGTTTAAATTGTCCGCTTGGGGCTTCCTCCCTGGCTTTTATGACGAAAATAAAACCGCAAATGTCGACTGAGTTACTGTTTTTATTATGCCGTAGCTGTAGCTGGTAACATCAATGAACTAGAAATAAAATATTCGTTCCTAGTAGGTAATGCCCGGTAAGCAGGCGCCGGGTACCCGGTGGCGAAGTGTACGGGCATGTAGGTAGCTTTCACACGTACCGGCATAATTTACCGGGCAGGACCATATACTTCGCCACCTAATACACGACGCGCGGCGCCGCGGCTCCTCGGCACCCGGCACGTGTGAAAAGACTCTCATGCACCGCCTTCACACTCGCTGAATTGGCTCACATTAGATTCGTAATTCAAACTGATATGGCGTACTTACTTATGAGTGATCAAAAACTATCTCGAATATAAGAAACAGAGTTTTGTGATTGTTGACTATTTCCTAAATTAAAAAAACATTTCCTTGGCATACAATTTGACAATGACGAGTGCTGTAGAAGCACTCATCAAGGGGCAAGAACAAGATTTTATTTTCAAGTGATATAAAAGGACTGGTGAAACGCTACTTTAAGTGTATTCATAGCCAAGGAGACTATGTTAAAAATTAAATATAATAATTGTTTAAATGTTACTTTCTTCATACCAATTTTCGATATTTTTCGATCATCCCCGTACTCTAGCCTCTATATAAGACGCGGCTCATTACGTCAAAACTAATCTGATTTTAATGCCTTTTAAAAATATTTATGTGAAAACGTATAAACGTGTTTATGTTTCTTTTTCTTGATTATCCTGTTTTTCTAGATAGATATAGTTATTTACGTATTCTAGCTCTTAACCCCTCGCGTTTAGAAGTCACTTGTGACTGTTAGTTACAATTTTAGTCTTGTCAGCATTGTCCTCAAACAACATACAAGACTTTCTTTTGATCATTCTTTTGTCATTGGTAAACGCAAAAATATCTGTTCAAAAAACACAGTTTGTACTTCTTTTGCTCAGAGATTCTTTTTATTCCTTGGTCCCTTTCTATACAACAAAGTTAACAACAATACTCAAATATTCTCCTTGTCCAAATTTGAATGCAAAAAGAAACTCAATTCATGGTTGCAAGAACTTACCTATGAATTTAAGGAGTCACTTTTAGCCATTATGTCATAATTCCTTGCCTACTTTAGTTTTATTTCTATTTGATACAATAAATAATAAATATAATTATTCATGCATGCAATATAGGTACGCAGATATGCAGTATACACACTAAGTAACATCACATTAACATTCACTCACTTACACTATCACTCTACATTCAGACGCAATCTCTCTATGACACTAATTCACATACTCCCAAATACTCTCTAACTCTTTCTTTTTAACTTTTTTCATTAAACATTTTAAGTTCAAAATAGTTTAAACTAATAAGTCACGGGGTCTGGAGACCTATAAGAACAGGTTCGACCTAGTTTAGGCTACAGACTCCCACAATTAGCTGTACTATTATATAGTCTTTATGTCTTTTAGTTATGAGAAATAAATAAATAAATAAATTCTCGCCTACTTTCAAGGTTTCCTGTGCGAATGTCTCTATCGTCAGACGTTCTAGCTCCCTGGTGACTTTTATGGGGTTTATTGGCTATTTTGTATTTTACCGATAAACATTTCTACGGAGAAAAAAAGAATTCTGTTATCCAGAAAATATTGTTTTCAATATATACAAATACTGCATATTTTGGATCAATGTAGTGTTTATTGATATATGAATTCTTTTTTCTGTGTAAACATTAAAAAAAAATCTTTTTCACAAACCCAAAACGCTATATTCGGCCTTAATTAGACAAAAAAACCTGAAACCCACTCCCACCACTATAGCGAAACTTGAACCTGGGATTTAACCTGGGACTAAAAATATAAATAAATATGTATGTAAGAGCAGGTATATAGTGGGATTATCAGATGTTATTGAGAGCTTAAATACAAATACTTTTCCAATTTTTTCTCATTCTTATTGAAATATTCGATTTGCATTACAATCAGGCAGGCTTATTTTATTTAAATATGTGGTAATAGGCATGTGAATCTTATTTCTTGTTAGAGAATATCAAACCATTCATTTTGATTGCCAGTGCTGATAGCTACGATATCTGGAGTCACCTATCGTAATATAGAAATATTACTTCGGTTTTATATCATGTTTGTACCTTTCATACAGAGATGACGCCCATTATGTTGTTTAGGCATTCATATTTTAACTTTAAAACAAATACATATTAATATTTGTTAACGATCTTATTGTTTTGGAAATTCTGAATTCTTTATAACCTCTCCATTTCAAATCGTTAAATGATTAAACCTCTTACTTTAGAAACTAAAAATATAAAAATTATATAAATTCAACTACGTGATAAGAGATGTCGCTGATGCTAAATTAAAAAATACGAATTCGCAATGGAATAGTTTAAAAAAAATTGCATAAGAAATGTTAATACCTAAACAAATCGAAGTTCCTTTTACCAAATCGCTCTTAACTTTTTTATGAGCAAATATAGCGTAAATGGTTAAAAGAAAAAGAAGGGGAGTGCACGCGTCAGTCAAAGCGACTAGTGAAAAAGTTTTTAGATGAAAATGTGCCTAACTTATTTAGTGTTTGTGAACACTAAATAAGTTAGGCCGATTTTCTTACGGTATTCGTAATGTCTTCGATTCTGTGCAATAGCTTTTCGCCCGTCGTCGTCGCTATTCAAAGCAAGATGGACGTTAACACTATAATAATAATAATAATAATAACACACACAATAACAACAACGTCTAGGTCCCAAACTAAGCATTAAGCTTGTATTTTGGGTACCAAGCGAAGACACCACATATATATAACAACCAAGACCCGGTGCCAGTATTAATATTCATCATATAAATACTGACCCGATCTGGGATTCGAACCCGGGACCTCCAGCTTCGCAGGCAGGGTCGCTGCCCACTAGGCTAAGCGGTCGTCGATACTATATTTATATACTATATACTATATTTATAATTTGATACTGGTATAATTAGAGAATATTGTAGAGGTATCAGGAAATATTGGCTCCATCTAATCATGAGGCAGCGACTTAGTTTATAAACCTTTAGTATACTTATGGGTCAGTTCCGGAACAACAAGTGGACATTTTTTAATTAATTTAGAATGTCATCTATTTTTGATGATCTTGATGATCAGTGGGCGTATCACCCGGCCGCACACGCGCGTGCTTACCCCACCAGTGCGAGTCCAAACAAGCCATACACTAAAAACTCCGAGTTGTCTGAACGCTTTCATAATACATGCGTCACTAGCGACCGATTGAGATTTTTTGTACTGTACTTTATTTTCGGTGACAAAACCGTATCTACGTCACTAACCACCGAATCGAATATTTTACTGGATGCAGTTAATCAGCGGTGGGAGTGAACATGCCTATTTAACTGGATACGCCACCGAAGTAAGAACTACGATTCGGTTATCCTACCGAATCGGTGCCGTGTGAACCAGCTGTAACCCGTTTACAAAAAAAAATGGGAGGGAAATGTTGAATGTCCCCAAATAGACATCTATTACAAAAAAGGACTGACATCGATTCCTTAATCCCTGCCTACTACACTACAAATTCTTTTAGACTTATACTGTAAACCGACAAGCCTCTCCAGGCTGACACATGTTCAGAGACACAGATATGCTTGATGACATAACTTTTTGTAAATTACTTAAATCTCAAAGGTGGCAGATAGAGGTAGATTTAAATTTTACTCAAAATACAATATAGAAAACGGTACTGAATAAATCAAACAACAATTAATTGAGTAACTATTCATATAATCAATAGCATCTTTTAATTTACAAACTAAATCATCCATCTCTGCATATTTGGTTTATTCACGACGGCTAGTCCTTTAAGACAACGAACAAGTGTCAATTGTCTAGATATTTTTGACTTGATGTCGAACTAAAATGTCATCTCATAGATTACTACATTTTGTTAAATGTACTATGTTTTATGGTTAGTGTGCGGAGTACATAATGATTAATTAATTAACAAAATACTGATCTTATTCAATAGTCGTAAAGATATTAACTATAAACTTATTAGTCTATTTTAGTGGGGAATGTTAACTTTGGTATAAAATATTAATCTTTATGATCAACAAAAAATATTATAATAACTCAAAAGGCAAAGACACACGATATCATTCAAAACGCTAGCTAACGTTTAAACATAAATTACAAATAAAAAATACTGATTTAATCGATAGCCTATGTCCAGTCACAATTATATTTACACAACTTGGACGAACTTAAAGAAAATTATAATAATTTTGAATATTAATGAAAAAAACTTATTATGTGACAAAATTTCACTATTTGCTATTAAATGTATATTATATAACTTGAATATGTTAATTCAGTCACTGTGTGTAGAGAATACTAACTGAAAAACTCATTATCTCGATAATGTCAAAAATTCTTTGAAAATACTATGCAGAACTTAATATTAAACATCGAGAAAAAAACAATACATTTAGGTACAATATATTCATATGACTTTGTCAGTAACACCAATATTAAATTTCTCTAATGCACCATATATAGGCTCTCTACAAGAAATGAAGGCTTTAAAAGTAGGTACCGTTTTTTTTCTCTAATTACTACGTGTACAGAAATTCCTAATTTTTACCCCATATTGAAATGTAATCTCGCATTACTACACATTACGACAAAATAGCTTAAACGTAATGAAAGGTAATAGTCGAAATTCGTTCATACAAAACAGTGTAAAGTTAGCACATTATACATTTTGAAATATATATTTTACCTATATTTTATTTACTCTATCTAAGAACACAAATATAAGAAATTCATAAGAAAAACACGTTCAACGAATAAGCAGTACATTTTCCCATCAACATATTTTCTAAGCTTTTACTTCACACGTTCAACCATGAGACATTGGTTCGACATAAATTAAAAATATTCACAAAATCTACACACATTTATCACAACATTTATAAGAAAACAAACATTCTAGTTTCATATACAATTTGACAAGCAGATTTAAATACATCATCGATATATTATTATAATATTTGAAATAGACTAGACGCGTCCTACTAGGCTAAATCAATAACCCACAGAAATTGTGAGAAATCCTCACACTCGAGCATTCTGCATCAAAGTCGCACTTGGGAACGAACCGACAAATCCAAATACCTCATTAAAACGGATTCGTTTCCCATGACAATCACAAATAGTATATTAATATGTCGATGGTTATCATATGTCAGTTTAATCTAAAGTGGTAGGGATGCAAAAAGGACCTGAATGAGTTCTGAAACACATCTTGATTCTGTATAAACTTTTAACACCTGTCAGAGCTTCCGTTTGAAATCTAGAATATTGTGACACAAAGAACTATAATTACGGTGAGAAATGAAATTGTTATTATGCTCGGTTTTGACAATTAATTATCTTATTTGTCAATAATTAACAAGTACATCTACATATGTTTTAATATTATCATTATTAAATTTTAATAGTTTTCATCAAGTTTCATATTTATTTTAGACATATATAACTAACACCTAAGTAAGATACTTCCACACAATACGATAGTTACATTAATGTAAAATGTAGTATTGGTAGAAAATTTAAATAAAGATTTACTTTCCTCTGAAAAAAAAACAATACAAAAGTATTACAATAGAATAGTTTAATATACATTTACCAACACTTGAACTTAATATTTATTTATGTATTTATTAATATACAAAGACAGTTTTCATTATTATATTAAATATTAGTTTTAATTGCATCTTTCCCAAGAAACTAGAAATTAACACATTCATAAAATATTGTAGTTTTGAAAGTCATTTCATCATATTTTACGATAAGGTGCCTTCCTCATTTGCACGTATGATAAGATGTATAGAAACGGCAGAACACGGGAGTAATTTAAGTATTTGTGCTGTTAATTAAGAAAATATTATTACACCATATGAAACAAGCAATTGAATAGGTATACACTGAAAATAAATGGAAGATTATTGTGATTTGGGAATTAAATGTAATTTTTTTTTTCATATTTCTCTCCGCCTTGCCTTCAAGCTCGCAGTAACTAATCTTACCGAAATCGAATTTAATGAATGTAATTATTTCAAATAAACAATTTAAAAGTAATTATCTGCCTGATTTTGAAATTTTAATAACCATTCTTAATATGAATTACATATTTTCTATAGAGAGAAATGGACGAGTCACAACATGGATTCCCAAGCAAATTACGAATAAAACATCAGTCGACCAGTCACTTCCGTCAATGTGAACGAAAAAATCGAAAGACATGATGTAAAAATGTCTATAAGAGAACCCGAAAGTCATGGCTTTCTAATACGGACACAAGTAGAAATCTTACATGTCCGAAAATAAAATCATAATTAATAACATTTTAATAATTGGAACTAATTAAGTCATTGCTATTGGTCCTTTCTCCCGATTAATTGAAAATCTATCTATAATGTAGATTATATAGATGTTATTGCGGCCAGCTTATTTTTCAGGTTAGACCCCGAAGCCAAAAATTATGCCGAAGAGTCATGAGTAGATGGGTCTGGAATAGAGGTTCCTGCTGTTTGTTCCGTAAGCCTTCGTACTTCGCGTGCTGCAGCCGCTAGTTCCGCTTGCAACTTGATTTCACGTTCACGAAGAGATTTAATCTCGTTCTGCCACGTCTGCAAAACAGAATTTTCTATGAAAATTGGAAATTGCATGTGCACTGAACACGGACTAAAAAAAAAATGTACTCCGTGTCGCGTTGTTTGCAAGTAGCCGGTCCGCTTGTAAATATGAACCTCACGCACGACCGTATATCATAATACGCCGATCGGCCGCCAAGTAAATTTTCTGTCATTTGTGTCGTCTGATATTCCTCATATGACTGACTCATACATCGAGTATTTAATTTCATACAAGTTTTATGGGAAATGCTAAAACTTCTTCGGATATAAAAAGCGGTACATTAGAAACTTTACTCAAACAGTCAAATTCGAAGCGACAGTGAGAAAAGAAACAAATAAATTGTTAGTGTGTGTCAAAGAACGTGTGGATTTTATAGAAGTGGATGTTGAGATTTGTTACAGTATGAACTTGTTTTAGCGAAATAAACGTTTAGAGAACTCGCAGTTGATTTTACTGAGCTCAGCAGATAGAACCCTGAATAGTCAATAATTATTAGATTGTACTATCGTCGCCACTTAACAGTTACGATGTGATATTAGTTAAGAGGGTAAGCTTGCGTAGTTAGCGCCTTTTATTTACAGCGACTCGTAACTACTATCAGACCGTAACAGTTAATGGGCGACAAGTGAACTGAAATACCATAAGCCGACAGAAATAGTAATAATAATAATACATGGGACAACCCACACAGCGCCACCTAGTGCCAAAGTAAGCAAGTATTATACTTGTGTTATGGGTTACTAGACAACTGATATATATAATATATACTTAAATACTTTTTTTTTAATAATATATTCATAGATAAATATTATACACCCAGACACGGAACGAAATAAACAAGTTCATGCACACAAATATTTGTCCCGGGCGGGAATCGAACCCGTACCGTTGGCTCCGCAGTTAAGGTCTCTAACCATTCGGCCATTCAGTCGTCTAAGAGTCGTTGAATAGTAATAAGTCACTTACGATATTCTGTTTGAGCAGGTCGAGTTTATCGTTTTTTAGTCTGCAAACTTCTTGCCGTAGCTGATCTGCATCCACTCGTTGAGGTATATCCCTAGAACACGCGGCCGCGCCCGCTGCCCCTCCGGCCTCTGCCGACGACATCGATTCTAAACCCGTGTCGCTGTCTACGTACACGCCACCTGCGGACAGAAACAAGCGTTTTGACAAGGAAGATCTCAAGGTCACCAATTAAGTTCATTAACTCTATATGAATAAAATATTTGTTTGTACGCAGTTTCGTTTTTACTGCTAAAATATGGTTCATACGATAAGTACCTATTAGGAAATAAATCGATATAAATGCTGTCAGAGAATATAAGGTTGTCATTTATTTACAACTTTATTCCATTTCGTAGTGTGAAATATACGTTTTGTAAATTCAATTTAGTAAAAATCGATATTTTAGGAATTGAACATAATTGTCCAGAGCACAAAAAAGTGTATTAACTATTTCCGCGTATATAAAGTCAGTAGAGGATCTCTGACAACAGGAGTTTTTTTCTAACGTAGAAATAAAGTACAAATACGACAAGACTAACCTGCAGCGCCCTTGCCACAACTCAGCCAGTCCTTGTCGTCTGATTAGGAACAAAATCACAATTCAATACTAGATACATCACAAAAAGATAATATTAACATAAAGGGTCGCACATTCTTACAACAAACTTATGGTATATTGTTGTTCGTACGATTATGTACCAAAGCACTATTAAATAAGTTATCCTTTTTTGGTAACTTAAGTTTTTAAACTGTTTACTTATGTATTGAGTAATTAAGTCCACGTAGCCGACGAATAAGAGGAAGCGCTATTTTGCGCGTTACGAATTCCATATTTTTAATTAAGCTTCTTAACTATACTACTAATTAATATACTGAGAAGGGGATTGAATACTGGCAATCATTTATTTTGATAAGGATAATACCTATATTGTAGCTAACAAATCCAATTTAATATTACCTAATTATTTTTATAAAGTTCGATAGTATATCATCATCATCATCAGCCCATTTTTACCCCACTGCAGGGGCTTAGGCCTCCCCCAGGGATGAGGAGGGGGGCTTGGAGCTTAAGTCCACCACGCTGCTCCACTGCGGGTTGGGAACTGTAACGACCGCCATCTATTGACAGCGTCCGGGACCGACTGCTTAACGTGCCCTCCGAAGCACGGTGTCAGTGATATTGTGTACTTAAGTCAGAAAAACTCATTGGTACACGCCCGGATACGAACCATGGCCCTACGGGGCCTTATAAATTTAAGACAAGTTCGTTGCGCTCTGGGCTATCACGACAACGATAGTATATGCTGTCGTGTAATTTTCGTAGACCTATTTGAGGTAAATATTTTTGCCATCAACACATCACTTTATTGTTTTTACTGTTCAGGCAGAGCACGCGAAAGCACACCCTTCAGAGTAGAATTTTTTTCCCATTTCCTTAGCAAAAACAGTGACAACTCGACGAATAGTTTAAACACACTTTAAACTCGACAGTTTAAATATACATATCAACCTTCACCGATGATCAAGCTATCCATTCGTGACCACTGAAACATATTCCGTTTAAAACTTTTCAAGATAACGTGTATGGATAGACACAGCAGCGGGGGACTATGTTTTAATACTATGTACTTAGTGATATTACAAAATTTAACAGTTGACATTGTTTTTTTTTTTAACTACTCTTTTATAACTGCTACTTCAAACGATCTATAACAGCGTTTATCGATAATTGACTCAATAATAATGCAAAAACAGTTACAAATAAATTCGTTGTTAGAATGAAATTGACAAAATTTACTCTCATTAACACAAGAGCTAATCTTCTCTCCATCGTTTGGTTGAAAAAAATTCCAACTTCCAAGGTTTACGAATTAAAATTTTTTAAGACGGTATTTCCTACGCCAGTAACAATACCGTTCTCTAAGTATCCACAATTCTCTTGCTCGGATTCCACTTATGTGTTTCGGAATATTTTTAAAATCTAATCAAATCAGAAGCTAATCAAATAGTACCTAACCCGGTACCTACGTAAAATCTGTAGTCAAGCATAAACAGGCATGACTTGTATGTCAAATACTAACCTAGTGGGTCTAAGTCTACGGAGTTCAAGCTGGAATCGTCACTGTGGTCGTGTAGCCGGCGTGGAGGGGCGGCGCGTGACGTCACATCCGGGCTGGATTCACCAGAACCACCGGCAGAGCGCACCGACACCGCGCTCGCCGAAGAAGATGCGATTGATGATTTTGAACGGCCGCTCTGTGAAAAAACAGGAATTTTAAGTAACCAATATGTCATCGCATAAATTGTCTAGTCGGCAAAATAGATAAACTGAGTTATAACGGGTTCACTAGTGGGGTTGAGTTATAGGTGACAATTTCATACTTATATTGTACCCCAGGCTTTTTTTATTTCTGTTATTTCTTCTTCATAAATAAGATACAGCATGGTCAGCACATCTTGAAAAATTGAATTTTCTTTTATTCATTGTCATAAATAATTGTATCTATAACTATTTTTTTACAAGTCACTGGTGTGATTCATGGCAAATTGCTACTTATTTTTAAACACAAAAGGAGCACCTACGCAATATTAAGATAGTTATAAGGAAATTGAAATAAATTATGTGTTTAAATACTACGATTCAATGACTCAATTCGTATTTAAGCTGCTGAACTGATTGATCATTGCTGATACAAAATGTATCTGAACTTTAAAGGCAATGATTTAAATTTTATAAAGGGTTATATCTCAGCGCTCGCCCCACGATAGGGGCTAAATGTGAATCTAGATAACGTCACGGGAGACTGTCATGCATCATGTCTATGGCTGTGACATCACAGATTTTAAGAATTCATAGTCAACTGTTTTAGCAGCGATCAATAAATTAATCTACCAATGAATAAATTTGGGAGACCGTAAGAATTCGAACCAGAGATCTATAGGGCCTTACTTGGCCAACAACTGAGCCTAGCCGCAAAGCTATTATTATTATTTAAGCACTTTTAGCACATGGCACAGAAACGAAACTTAATGCAATCGTGCTGTGAAAATTACAATACTACAAGTATGTGGAATTTGTGTGAGTGACCACTCGCATCAAGCCAACAAGGGTACGACGCATGTTGTAGGTAATTCTTTTAGCTAAACTATTTGTACACAGATTTTGTACGCTCTTTAGAAGCCTAAGTACCTCTGTTCCATTTATTTACTCGTGTTATTTTAGCGAGAGTTTAAAGTTTTCACATTAAACACAAAAAGAAAATAAAATGAATGTAGATAGGGTAGTCACACATCCAAATATGGACCACGAGCAAAGTTGATTAGCCTGCCAAGCCTGTTGGTTATGATATAATGAAATTCACGTTTAGTATCCTCATAATAAATAGGTAGCTTTAAATAAGGAAAAAATCAAGCTATTTCTTTAAAAGATACTAGCTTTGGGCGCGCGACTGCGCCCGCGTGGTTTGCTTATTGGTGTTATACATGAATGTTCACAGAGATAACGCGTTGTAATAACAAAAATTTAAGCAAAAAAATATAATATGTAAAATATACACCAGTTGAGGTTTTTAAACATTTGTTGTAATTAGAATTTTGTGTGAACCACACGTGAAATTCGTATTGGAAAAGAAAATAAAGATTTTGAAACGACATTTCATGTGTATTGATATTGTAAGATGAATTTAACAAAATGTTAGATTAAAACAATAATAATGACGTCTGGTTTGTCTCATTTATAAGTCCATTATCTTGTTCACGTTTTCGATTGTTTCGAAGTATGAAACACTCCATCTTGATCATTATGTTATCTAAGGTGATAAATACTAGACTTTAAGCCAGATTTTGATCGTCCACGTTTTCTCCCTGTGACGATTAAAGTACAGAAATAGGTTGGTATATTATGTACGATTATACTTGCGAGTGGAATTAAAAAAAAAGTTTTGTTATATTTAAACTTACATTAGGCGTGGGCGTTTCGTGTATATTAATCTTCTTGCCTAGAGAGTTCTTGTTGCTATCACCAGAAAGGTTTGTTTCCACGCTAGTAGATCTGGAAAATATTACAACGAAATAAATATGGTAATATTGATGGTGGATGTCAGGTTTTGATTTAATAAAATAAACGAATATAAATTAAAATTATTTTTTCATGAATTTCGTTGGTAGTTAAAACTATTATACGTACAATAAATTACTACAAAGCTCTAATGCAGTGTTTAGGGCTTTTTGTAGCCGAATAATTAGTCATCCCTGAAATCAAAATACATATACAATTTGTCTGTTTGTTTGGTTGGTTGAAAGCTTATAATTAGAGATGGTAATAACGGCTTAAAACTGATAACGTACTTGAGCATGTTGCTTAAAAAAATTGTAGGCTATTTAAATCGCTTAAAAAGTTTAAAGAGCTTTTTGTTTTTTTTTTCATGCTTAGATGCATCATTGATAACGCCATCTACTTTGTTAATAAGGTACAAATTTTATCATATTTGACTATCGACCGACGAGTTTCGTGCAAAAGCTTGCAGATGGCGTGACAATTAACTAAGCTGGTAACTCAATCTATGCCACCAACGTTAAAGCTTATAACGAATTATGCTTAAATATAAACGTTAAAAAGGCTTTTTTTATAAGCGTGCTTTATTAAAAGCTTTTCGTTTAAGCGTCCATCGCGTTATAACACACATAGAAAACTAGATCCGATGTGCAAAAATAGTTTATCTTAAGATGTATTAAAAATATATTATACTCAAAATTAACAAAAAAATTAATAATAAAAATCTTGAAAGCTATGGCTACCAATTAGGTAATATGAAAAACAATATGGTATACCAACCTGACTTTAGAAATAAGGGCCTTTTTAACGGTGTCTATAAATCGAGCTCCGGGCCCTTCTTGCTTGGGGGTGCCTTCAGGCTGAGGGGATACGGCCCCTGCTTCTATTCCCACTCCCGATCCAAGAAACTCTCGGGTTTTAGACCTCAATTCCTCGGCCAAATTTTGAAGTAAAGACGCCCTAGTTCTTAGTTCCAACTGTGCGAATTTTTCGGCTTTGTAGCACGCATTCTCGGCGTTTATGATTTTCGTGAGTAGAAATTCTTTAAGTTCCCGCCCTTTTTTGAAGATCGACGGCTGCGGGAGAGTCGGCCCGAAAAATGGTACGTCCACACGAGCGGTGACGGCCACTTTGTACCTGGAAGGGTACAAAAACATTTTTAAGATATAAATTAGGTATTTTAATTTCTAAAGTATCTTCCTAAAAATATTGACAGGAGTGTAAATAAGTTGTTTTGGCCAAGCTGCTTTACTGCTACAGCAAGTAAATCGGTTACCATTGAACAAAGTACAATGATTAGCTTTCATAGTCAATTAAATCGAATATTTCTAACTATTTATACATTTATTTCCCAATCACCGCAATTTAACCTAGTAAGTTTGCTGTCACAATTGAGTGAACTGGTTAGGTACTATTAAATAAAAAAGGTTAACTACCACAGGTAGTTAGTTACTTTTAACCAAATATGTTTGCCACGATAGTCGTGGAAATTGGTTTCTTTGAGCTGAGAAATAGTTTTATTCAAACGTGCACAAAGCAACTATTTGTGCTCTTTATTGATGTTGTAAGATGACAATTGGTTAACAGAGCTCATGTAGAAATAGATGATTGTTATTAACCAAAATTATTGAACCTAGTTCAGTAAGCTATTTTTGGCAACAAACTCTGTATGCTCTGTCACTATAGTATCACTCGGTTATTTTCATCAAAGAAGTGGTTATTTTCAACTTTCTCATTTTGTTTTCAATCTTTACTATCGTTTTAGATGTAGAGGTACATAATAATAAATAACATTTTTTCCTTAAACCGGTAAAAAATAAATTTATTTATTTTATTTTTCTTTGTCCTCCTCCTAAGTATTAGGTACTAGCAATAAGAAAGGTTTAAAGATATTTTCAGTGTAATATCCACGAATTAATTTAAGATACCTTCTTTAGTATTTGAAATAAATTGGAAAGAGCAGCGATATTTTGGTAATAGTGATGCCCAAATGCAAGAACAAGACGAGACTTAGCCAGTCTTGGTCTTGGTCTTGCGCCAATACACCTGGTCTTGGTCTTGGTCTTGGTCTTGCGCTCCCAGTCTTGGTCTTGGTCTTGGTCTTGCAGCAAGAGTCTTGCAAGTCTTGCAATTACCTATTAGTCTATTACTATTTATTAAAGTTTACTTTAAATCTTAGAAAAACGTATTATAATTGGAACATTGTGAGCTTGAATTAACATAGCCATAGTAAAGATCAAGCAGATTAATAAATAACTGAAGATTTGATAAGAAATTCGAAAAATCAACTGACCTATATGTCGTTTTCCATGGAAGTAACTGTTTCTTAATAAACATTTATGATTTATAAGCTTACATTTGCTAAAACATGTAAAAAAACAAATTAATTACAATAACTTGACTGTATTTTAAAGAACAATACTTCAGTGAAATAGCGCTAAGTCCTAGCTGCAAGACGCAAGAGTCTTGCAGGCTATGTCTTGTTCTTGCTCAAGTCTTGCACGGTCAGTCTTGGTCTTGGTCTTGCTAAAAATACGCGGTCTTGTTCTTGGTCTTGGTCTTGCAAAAACGCAAGAACAAGACCAAGACTGCAAGACCAAGACTGAATTTGGGCATCACTATTTGGTAACTTTACACAGCGCCCAAGTAGCGCCGATCATGCACCGTTTAATAAATCCGTACTCTGATTCATAGTTTTCTCCATAAAAGTTGGAATACGCTCGGCTTTGTCCGTTTGTCAATTTTATTTACTCTATGGTCTTATCGACCTAATTTTTCAAACGGAATATATTCGACACTAGTTCGGCGCTGCTTTGAGACCAAAAGTAAGGCCGCAAAATCTGAAAAATATTTGAATTTATTACAAAAATCAGACGAGGTTAATTTGACAGAGTTCGAAACTTCACAAAAGCTGCCCCACAAACAAGGACTTTTAGCTTTGTCAAGTTTCGTTCGTGCCTTTGTCCGGGAAATAACGTTGTTTACGCACAAGAATCGAAGCTATAAAATGTTGCAAACTTCCGTTTAAGAGAACAACGTAACACAAAAAGATGTACAAATTACAGTACCTACTGAGATTCGTTTGCATCTAAATTACGAGTTGAAATTTGCATTCTCTTTTCCGAACCATTGTCTGCTCTCCATGCAAATAAAGTGACACTTTCGAGTTTCTGAGAGCTTTTGGACAAACTTTATGATAAACAGTTGAGTGTTGGCAAATGGTAAAATAAATAGTTTGCATATGATTTGCATATGCAAATGAAAGAATGTAGAAACTTATCGTAAGATTACCTATATGAAAATTAATAGATATTTACTTTTTAATATCGCTAGTTTAGCTGTTCTTTACCAACTAGAAATTATCAAATTGTCCACTACTAAACTGTTACTTATTAATAATGCAGTCTAGATAGTATCATAATTAAAAATTATGAGAAAAATCGCTAACATCTGAGCATTGTATTGATTTTTTGGTATATTTATACAAAAACTAATCGCACGGTTTACTTTTTTCCTATAATTATCTCATCTTGTAACAAAAAGGTCAGCAATCAAGACATATTTATGTTTTATGATAGAATGGAAATGAATTCAGCTTGCCATCTGGTTGCATTAAGGTGGGACGTTGCCTGTCTAGTACGGCTATTTAATAATAGATAGAGCCACCATACAAAGAAACGATGTTTATGTTTTTCAAAATCACGTTTCTGCGTTTCAGTCGATGAAACATAACATGCGACTATAAAAGATATTTCACTTTAATGTTTTTAACTGACATTATTGATTGTTACAATAGTTTGGAAACGTTTGTACAAAAACCTAAAATTTGTGGAAAATAAGGTTTTTTTAATAAACGCTTCGAAAATATCGAAAGTACCATTATATCATCATCATCATCATCAGCCCATTTTTACCCCACGGCAGTGGCTTAGGCCTCCCCCAGGGTGAAGAGGGGGAAGCTTGGAGCTTAAGTCCACCACGCTGCTCCACTGCGGGTTGGGAACTGTAACGACCGCCATCTATTGACAGCGTCCGGGACCGACTGCTTAACGTGCCCTCCGAAGCACGGTGTCAGTGATATTGTGCACTTAAGTCAGAAAAACACATTGGTACACGCCCGGATTTGAACCATGGCCCTATGGGGCCTTATAGATTTGAGACAGGTTCGTTGCGCTCTGGGCTATCACGACTTATATAAATACCATTATATAAATCAGTCGAATAAACTATTTCCTACAAATTTTAGGTTTTTGCACAAACGCTTCGAAACTGTAGATGTGAGCTGCCTGTATAGTACGGCTGTTAATAGATGGAGTTACTATACATGAAATAAAAATATTTTATATTTTTATTTGAACTCTTTTTTGTTTAAAACTTTTAAACATAGGTATTTATATAATGATACCAAATTCACATAGATTAACTGCGTGGTTTTGTTAAACTTTTTGCAAATACTTTCTTATATGTATATAATAACAGGAACTCAAAAAGTGTTTGCCTAAATATGATATGAACCATGACACAATGGCATAAGATCTAAATCTAACATTCGTGTGATCGCAATATTTAATGCGTCCTCCCATAATAGATAAAATATGTAATGTAATGAATCGTTTTTGTAGACTGCGTAAAAATAAAAAAAATACTCAGTTTGTAAATATTATTTTCGAACTACAATAACAATTTATCGACAATTTACAACAACTGAGATAATACAAGTAAAAGATTGTTATAACAGATGGACTTCATTGAATGGACTTACGAAAGAAATTCTGTCGGAAATGTTAGTACATTCCTTTCGAATTCATCATAGTCTGCTTTCGTCGACATGTACGATGTACAAACTTTCATAAAATAATTTACTTCACATTTAATGCACTTTCGCTTCGCAAACGACGGCATTTTTTTTTAAATATTAATGCACTTAACGGGCAACTCTTTCAATCGCCGATCCTAGCTACACTAACTCGAATATTCAATCGACTCATATTATGTGGCTCATTTTCTGCGTCATATGATTGAATATTTTGCATTTGCGTTACCTGGTCTCCCCGCCGATGGAGTCTACGGGCGTGACCACGATGAACGCATGCAGAAAGTGGGACGCGATCATGTCCGGCGTGAAAGGCGTCGCGCGCTCCTGTGAACGGAATGTAAATTACATATATCAAACGTGTTCTTACTGAAAATGAAAAGTAAAAACTTACATGCCTCTAGGGTTTCATGCGTTTTCCACGGTTTTTCTGATTTGGCAGTTAGTCTGTGAGTTTCTGCGGCTGATTTTTATGAAATATTACTAAAATTAATTTTCTAGAATTGTTTCTCCGAACATTACAATCATTACTTAAAGCCCAGAAGCCCAAACATTGACAAGTTACCTAAATACATTTCGCAACATGGCGGATTGTTAAAAATATAATTTGCTCTAAAACTAATATTGTGTCAGTTCAAAATGGTTTTTTTCTAATGCCAATAATTTGTCAGACCAATGTGAAGAAATGCAGTTACTATGTTGACAGTAAATTCACTGTACTTCGCGCCGTCGAAAATGTTTATGGGAAAATAGGCTTGGAACATAATTTTTAAGTTTCATTTTATACATTTTTCTGAAAATATACACCAACCTTACTCTCTCGAAAAAAATATTTTAGGTCTACAATTTTATTGCCTTAATAATTATGTAATAAATATGTAGCAAATTGGTAAATAGAAAAAAAAACAAAATAATTTAAGAATTTGTTCCAAAACCTCATTTCTCTTCGATTTAATAAACAGCAGCGCAACTCTAAGGTTTTGTTACAAACCCATTAGGTTAGATAATATCGAGATAAGTACTATTTCGATTGTTCTTAATCATGTGAAGAAATTTTTAACAATGGTTATCCTATCGGCGATAAAAATGCTGAAACGTTAGGAAGGAGTTTCTCCTGATGTTGGTATTTTACAGGATTTATCGTTAAAGAAGATTATCCCACAGACAGACCCTGAACTAGAGCACGTGAGATCAGTTTTCTTTACGTTTTAAAGGTGGTAACAAATGCAATATCGTGCACGATCCTTTTGTTAAACAATTCCAGTAATATCGACAACGACAATACCTGAAAAACGATGGCGACGATGTCGTTGCCGACGTGTCTTTTGCGTTGTAGTTGCTGCGCGTCGCCAGCCGTGTGTGGCAGCAGCGGCGCTACATGGAACATGATCTCGCGGCCACAGTGCCTCTCGTATACAGCCTCCGTGCCGGTGTACCCGTTCATTATGTCCAGGCCGCCGCGATAACCTATGTAGAACATAAAATGGTAAAAGGAGATCGATCATTCGTTTTATGAGTGCTGAAACTAAAAAAAAAAGGAAAGGTATGCCATGGGATGGAGAAATAATAGCGAAAATATTACAGGTAGCCGAAGATACTTACGCGCCAGAATTGAAAAAGTATATCTCGAAAAATATTAGACTAGGTAATATTCATCAAGAACTCACATCTGGATGAATTGAGATAAGGTCGAATGGGACTTACTCAATAACCTATCCAGACACATACTTATTTTCATCATATAACAAATATTACGCTTCGTATAAAGTATTTAAATTCACATTACTCGTGTGTTTGAAAAATAATACGATTTAAAAAGTTGCTTATATCATATTTTCAACGACATAAAGGTTTAATTAAAAAATTGTAAAATATAATTTTTTGTCAAATTTATTGCCAATTAAATTACGAAAAACTGATTATTAAAATTTGTATTTTGGAGGGACCTCTGATCTCGAGGCAAAAGTATTTACATTTTTACCTTTATGATCCTTGAGTTGTATTTTCTGGCCGAGCATTTCAAGAAACTCATCAAACGCCGGCGAAGTCTCATTGTTCCCGAACAATTCTTCTTCGGTCGTCTGTCCATACTTCTGATACAAGACGCCAAATTTGAAATTGGTGACGATCACGTGTTCGTCGTACGTCGCCACGAGCAAGGACGCGCGGGCACAAACGACAGGCATGAAACTGTCCAAATTGATCTGCTCATTCAACATCTTAGCCATTTTCAGAGGTGACTGGAGGTTTTCAGAGCCTGTAATACGCGATATAGAAAGCTATTAGTCGAACAAAAATAACTTATAAATTCAACACAGTGATAAAATTACGGAATCGTTCTTATCTTTGGTGACTGATCGACTAGACAGTTCAATTTTTTTGAAAAACCCAGGAGGTTATCTTTAAAGAAAAATATCTTGGTCCGACTTTCGAATAGAAATTGTGACCAGAGAATGAGGAAAATAAAAACTATCATAAAACTGCTCTCTGTACTAATCTCATTTAAATTGATTCAGGTGTTACGGAGACAATTGATAGCTAGCGGGCATACGTAGGAACAAACAAATTACCTTTCACCTAAAACAAATATATCAGGTCCGTACAGTCATATGTAAAAAAGATGTGATAATGATATTAATGACACGTCAAAAGACGTACGTGATGATCTCATACTGAGATATACATCGCTACGAGTACCGATTACACAATATTTACAGGCTGTGTCATCCCAGTTTAGTGCCTACGATAAAACAATACACCAGATTCACGGTCATACAATAGACAATTTAATTTTCTTAATCTCTACATGTAAATAGGCAAACACGAAAGAGTTCAGTACCTTTTGTCTCCTCTGTTTGCCTGATTTGCTTTTTAATTGTCTAACAGCTAATGACGAGCTTTAGTGTTATCTTTAAAAAGAAACTTAAACAATTAATTTTTATTTTTTCACCATTTTCGATGTAGAGTTTGAAGCCTTAAGTCTCTATCCGTCATACTTTCATATTACATTTTAAAAAAGTAATTAAAAACAATGTATACAATGTATACAATGATATACTCTATAACAAAAGAACTTAAATAATGTTCAATTTAAATCCAAGTGACTAGCAAGGTGACTGCAACCTTCTCAAATCATAACGTGGCTGATCTATGTAACAGTAAATCTATAATTTATTATTATAGGGTCCAATTTGTAATTATATCCATTGAATGTCATGACTAACCTGCGGTGGGTATGAGCCCGTGCGTGGTGCCGGCGCGTGTGCGAAGTAGGATGCGCGTGTGATCCTGGCTTGCGACATTTTCGCTCTTAATCGACATAACCACTGGGCCAAGGTTTTCATCGAAACCTACTAAATTCGTATGCTCCTGTGGACAAAAAATTAAAATATGAAGTCACAGTTAAAAGATATATGTTTTTTTTTTATTTGTAGATTTTTATATTTTTCGACAGATAAATGTTTTGTAAATAAATAATGACAGAACATATTTACATGGTAATCACATAACTAAATTCGACCATTTTTTGCAAAAGAGGTGAATGTGTAAAATTAAATACTTATTGTTACTTGGGATTTAAAAACAGTTTTAAAATTCTGTCAGACAACAGATGAAGGTTGCAGAAACAAGTTAATGTTTTAAATTTAATTAAGTACGAAATAAGGCAATTTTTTTCAGAAAATACTCATTTTTAAAACGTTAAGCTTTTTGAGAAACTTTTAACTAGGTTCTTCTCATAAAACATATCTATACTACTTATCAAGTTGACAAATAGTACAACAAATGTTATTTATCATGCAACAGATTTGTTGAAGTTTTCGGAACCGGAATGCAGTGTTGTTTTTTCCGAATCACATCGGATTCCCAACTTTGAACTGTATCACAAAAAGCGATTCATCAGATCTTAAACATAAGGTCTGAAACTTTGTAATCCTATTATAATCCAGTATCCAAAACCATTAGTGGCAACAATACTACCGTCGTAACTTCTGTCCACCGAGAATTAATTAGGAAGTGAATGGCATAATCAATATTGACGGAACAAACAAAACCCCGCCCAAAAACCTACAAACCTACATGGTTTGGTTATTCGATGATGATACACTACGAAGCGAAGGTCGTGGCCCAAGGCCATAATTTGCCAGTAATGGTTATTACACTCATATATCCGGTTGAAATAAAAGTGATGTAGAATGCAGGTCCGAAAGTAGGACGATGGACGTGTTATTTTGAATGTACTTGTCTGTCTTTTATAGATATGATATAACATTGATATTTTGAAGGGGAAAAAAATTGTCACCTACCTTCCTTCTTCTTCTTATGGTTTTTTCTTGTCGCTTTTCGGTGCAAGGATTACGAATGTCTTTCCAATAATTTTTTTTTAGTGAGTCGTGGCATGTGGAGTGTCATTGTCTACTACTCATTGGGTAAAGTACAAATATATTTTTAAATCTTCTTATTCCCAAAAATAAAGAAATGGCCTATCGCAAAAACTAAACTGGTCAAGAATTTGCAACTTCTGTATAATATGTACCATACTGTATTTCAATAATAAATACTGAGAACGCCGATTCTTAATATTGTTTTTATGCTGTGATCAAAACAAACGTTTTATCTTACACGGGTTGTTGTGATATCTAAGCTTGGAGAAAACACTATTTTTCTAGTAAATTCATGACACAAATATGTGGTGATACTCTGTAGTGTTGGTACGGAACCTTCGGTGCGCGATTCTGAACTTGGGCAGTTTTTTTAAGAAGGTTTTTCAAGCCTCCGATGCTGGAGTATACATATACAGCGTTTTTGATGATAAGTTAAGGAGTTAGGACCATAAAGCTACCAAACTGCTGCTGGTCCGGTACGGCATGGGAGCTGTTGACCTCCAACATCACAAAATACGATCCTGGCTGCATCATTCAAACCTCGTCACCAGATGATTGTATTGCCATCCCAATTACAATGTGCAGCTTTGTAGGTCGAATGGCAGTGTCTCGAAATTAACTTGCATGATTTCACTCAAACGTAGATATACTTGCAAAGAAGTGAAGCTAAATAAAAGCTTGTAAAAAAGCATTTAGTGAAAGCTCCCGCAAAGGAGATATAAATGAAAGAAAATACAAAAGTTGAAAATAAGAAATTATAAAATGGCATACGTGTTGAACTAACTGCAAGTTACCATTGTATTGTGATTGGCTCTTAGATCGATGTTTTTGCGACTACAATACAACCTGCGCTGACATTTACTATGAGTTAATTCATTCGAAGAATAGGCCAGTGTTGAAGAAATACCAGTAAGTCGATGACCTCAGCTCTCCGACAATCTTACCTCATAGTGAATATAGATTCGGTACCAATGACTATTGCTTTTATGTCCAAAAGCAAAAAAACGGAAACCTCACACACAGTTTCGTCATATATGTATATCCGTTCGTCCGCCGGTCTGTCTGTCTGTCTTGCCCGTCACACCTTTATAGTTTCTATCTTTATACACGTAAATAAAAAAAATTGATGTGCAACAGGCAGAGTTTACATTTTATTAGCCAGAGAAAAAAATTAAATTTATGTTAACGCATACCTCTTACTATAACGAAGTGTGAATAGTTTTTTTTTCTGCTTATCCCATTGTGTGGGGTATCAATATAAAGTTCTTTTAAAATAAAAAACGCGTTGCACATACCACTTTTTATTTCAGAACCCTATTTCAAAAATATTCATTTAAAAAAATCTTTTTACGAGTCCCCGCTTCTGGCATTCAAAATCACAAATCTTGTACGTAAATAATGATTGATTAAATAAATTTTTTTTTCAGTAACTTCAATACTGTGGTGGATAACTGTTGAATTTATGCGACTGTGGTGGATAACTGACTACAGTTTCTGTAGTACCAAAGTACTTGGAGCGCACGGCTCCGAGTAAGTAAGACATGTTCGTTACTAGCTCTGGTTTACAAATATTTAGCGCAAGACACGTGCTAAAGACGACGAGACACGTCGACATCGCATAGCTACGAAAAAATATCTTTTTTGTACAAAATTTCGCATGTATATCAAATCCGTTAGACACACGTAAACTTCTGTGAGTTTTTAATACATTTTTACTAAAAAGTCACTAACCTATTGAATTTTAAAATGAATACATACTCAACAGGACATTTGCACTACTACTACTTTATCGATTTGAAAATAATTTATTAAAAAATTTTGAAAGTGTCACAATGATATTGAAAGGAGAGTGAAAGCAGGAAATCAAGTAAATGGAGCTTTGCGTTCTTTTGTGGGCAGCCAGAGTATTTATCGAAAAGCTAGATTGGCTGTTCATAGGGGAGTTGTTGCACCGACCTAGATGTATGGAAGTGAGTGTTGGGTATCACAGAAGAAGCATAAAAGTAAAATTAGTGCAGCAGAGATTATTAAGAAGTATATGCGTGGTTACTTTGAAAGACAGAATAAGGGATAGTGTGATAAGAGAACGGTGTGATATGGAAGTAGATGTAGTGATAAAAATTGGAAAAGGAATGCTGCAGTGGTTTAGTCATTTGGAGTGGATGGATGAAATAAGACTGACGAAAGAAATTTACTGTGCGGAGGTGAATGGTAGAGTCGGAAAAGGTGGCCCTAGACGAACGTACAAGAACCAGATTAGGGACATACTAGAAAAGGGTCAAGTCCAGAGTACTCGGAGTATACAAAGTATCCGGAGAGCGTATGCAAGAAGAGTGATGAGTGTCGATGAGGCGAAAGAAGTATGCCAGGATCGCACTAAGTGGAAATCAGTAGTCACTGCTTACCCAAATGGAAAACAGGCGTGAGTATAAGTATGTTTGTTATAAAAAACTAAAAAAAAACATCAAATAAACTTATTAAATACCCATCAAAAAACGGATACGGAATAATTTAACAGCACAGAGTCGGCGGGTAAAGGTCTTTGAGCTGCGGGAGCGCGTGAGCCGCATAACGTGCTAACCCTGTCTACTACGCCGACGCTCGCTGTAGCAATAGACGGCAAGCGTCCTCTGCCCCACCGCACCGCTTCACACCTCCCACTTGTGTCGCCTATTTATCGCGAAGATGTTCTACTTATAGAATTTTAAACCTACTTTAGTAGTACTAAGAAGATTACGGGCTCTGAACCCTACACTGCGCGTGGTCCGAAACGCACTTGACCGGTTTTTTATCGTATTCAATTAATTGGCTAATTGTTGATAGTCGATAAAATTGAAATGTTTCCACGATTTCTACTATTCAAATCTTGGCTGTGAGTAAATACTGATTAACACAATGAATGAGAACTAAAAGGCATACAACATTTTATAACTATATAAAAACTTGCATTTTTGTCTGTTATCATCCTAAAGTTTCAAGTTCCTGCTCAATGAAACGTCCTTAAGTACAAATTTTACCTAGTCCCTTTGTAACTAGATGCGAATTCAGTTAAACCAAGTTTCGGACGACATTATTTAAATTTAATTAAAGAACTCTACCAGGATTCTTCTTGTAGACTACAATTTTAAAGCTGAAAGGACAACTTTTTACACAGTACATGAATATACTTTCTATATTTATGTATACCCATAACGAAAGATCATTGGTCAATGTAACCTTACCTTTATACAAATGTCCGTGTAAGCCCTTTATTAAATATACACTATATTGAGAAGTATATTATATGCTATATTTATGGATTAAGAAATCCGAATTTTTTTTATAACATACTGGTTATAATAATAACAATTACCTGGGGCATCCCACACAGCGCTAGTTAGTCCTAAAGTATGCAAGTATTATGCTTGTATTATGGGGTACTAGACAATACATACTTAAATATTCTTTTTTTATATAATATATACCTATATAGATACACCCAGACACGGAACAAATAGACATGTATATGTACACAAATATTCGCCCGGGCGGGAATCGAACCCGCACCTTCGGCTCCGCAGTTAGAGTTTCTAACAACTCGGCGAATCGGTCAATCAAGACTTTCGTCATTTTCGAGCTGAAGTTTGACCGAACATTGCATAGAATTCATCATTAGAGATAATATTGTTTTTCCCAAAGAACATCTATAAGTAAAGGAAACCTTGTTTTAGGTTTACAATAACAATTTTTTAAATACTTTCAGTTTCATCAAAAACTGTTATTTGCCAGAACTAACTTTGTCTTTTCATTAAAAAATTTCATATACAATTTGATTGCTGACTAACGTGAATTTTAGGGGAGCTGGTCTCTTTACTAAAATATATGCGTATAAATAGCTAACAAAAAAAAGTATCTGCTACCATTCGACTACGAATGGTTGAAAAATAAGGATATTTTAATGTTCTGAAATTGTACGAGTTATTTTTTTTAAATTAATATTCAATTTCTCTTGAAAAGAGTGCAGTGTTTTACACGTTTAATCTACGGGATAGCGTCTATTGTCTGGGCTGTGAAAAGAAAATGGAACGACAATAAGCAAATGCTCTCTTTCATAATGGAAAATTGAAGGACGGACAATTCGTTTTGTATGGCGCGGAAAAGATGGGTGCGTCGAAATGATTGCCATTGGCGCCGAGCGGCGAGTTTCGCTCTGAAGTATAGAATATCTACAACAGTGGAAACAATTATCAGGACTCATATTGTAGATTGAAGTGGTAAAAATACAAATGTAATTATAAAAAATAGTTTTATAAAATAAATATAATTGACATAGGACCTATCGCGCATTATACGTATATACAGTAATTTAAATCAGATACAATACACAATAAAGTATTCTTAAAATGCGTCTTTTTTGTTTCATTCAAATGTTCTCGTCATTACGAACTATATTTTCCATCCCATCAACCCTTTTTGTACCCCACGGCAGGGGCTTAGGCCTCTCTTCAAACATATAATTAACTTTATTATAACGAACTATATAATTAAGCTAAATTTAAACCTAATGAAGTCTTACGTAGCGAGAGAGAGAGCGTCAACAAAAGTAAAAGTATGGAAAGCAAAAGCGTTAGGCATAAAAGTTAGCAGGAGAATAGTAGCAGAACCAGGTGTACAGTTATTACCATCAGCTCATTAACACCCTACTGCAAGAGCTTAGGCTTCCACTTGAGATTAGGAAGCTTGGAGCTTAATCCACCACGCTGCTCCAGTGTGGGCTGGTGGATTTTAACGACTGCCATCTATTAATGGCAACCGAGACCGACGGTTTAACGTGCTCTTCGAGGCACAGTCAGTGACAGTTATGTACATAAGCTAGAAAATACTCATTGGTACATGCCTTGGGATTCGAATGACGGCCTTCTGAACAAGAAGCAGGCTCGTACCGCTCGACTATCACGACATACAATACATATTATTACAGTTCTTATTTTAAAATGGACTTAATTATGTAGTTTCTGCTATTCATGTGAAGATAATTTACAGAAGACCTCACTACAAGAAGAAGTAATAGTCACGAAAAATTGTACACATAACATTAATTTTTACTTTAATAATGTACGCCATTGGTCAGTGTGAGAAATATGCTTCGTTAGTAGTTTCTGATGTTGGAGAACAACAGATTCAAGCGTGTCGTTTTGGAAAAAGGTGGTATTAAATTTTATCGATAATCGATATATACGATCGATAATATATAACGATAATAATTAATCGACAAGTGTATTATTCTCTTAGGAGCGTACTTTATTAGAAGTTTTAATTGTTAAGGAGTTTTTGAATATTTTAAAATAAAACAAACAGTCGTATCTCATTTGTTTGTAACGTCAAAATACAGTCAAAGAAATATTTAGAATAATTATGATATTAAGACATTAGCTTGTAAACTAATCTAAACCATTCCTTAAGCTTATTAAATTTTTTAATGTCATTTGCCAAATGCCATAAAATTAAATGTCGCCGTTGCCCTCTAACAACGTGTTATTTAAAACCAAACTCGATGAAGAGGAACTCTTAAACGAACTGCGTGCGGTCGATTGGAATGCAGCTTTGATATGCAAAACCCCAAATACGAATTTTATTGCATTTAAATTCAAAGAAATAGGAAGTAAAGGAAATAAAACATTTTTCGCTATCAGTTTTTAGAAGTATACAATAAACCAAAAAAAAAATCCTGACATTAAAAAAGAGGAAAATCGGATTGTACTTAAATGGGTAAATGAAAAAATGGTACATACCTATAGGCAATCACGGAATTTTTGCGATTTATATAAAATGTAAAGGGAAAACTTAAATTTAAAACAATTGAATTATGTATAGTATATAAATGTAGGAATAAAACAAATATACCAATATAAAGAATAATTATATTAAAGAATTTGCAATTTGCTTTGAATTTGCACTTTGAATTGCAATACGACTATGTGAGTACCTTTGCTATATGAAAATAGTCTTATAGGACCCAAAAACATACGTAAAATATACAAATTAATCTATGCGATTAAAATGGATTACAAATAAAAAATCTTAAAATAATAAAGAATTTAAACGCTAATAAAAGCGTGGAGCCGACGGGATTCGCGTAACACCCTGTATTTCTGCTAGTACCTACGCGGATAAGCTTAAGGTTGGACTCATAAAACCAATAAAAAAAAATTATACTCGACACTGTAATTATCGACCCAGAACTACATAGTCTTTCAAAATATCATGAACTTAATTTTAACTAAACAACTCGCCATAAAAACAAGTAAAAATCTTAAATGTTACAAAGCCAAAATATTTCACAGAAAATTGACATGTGATAAGAAATAAAAAAAAAGTACCTACGTCAGATAAAATGAAAAGATCCTGCACGCAAAATGACACGATCCATCATGGCCTTAGAAAATAGCGCATTAACCCCTCAACCCTTCAATTACCATCTGCAGCTTTCAATTTTGCTTTCAGATAGACGATGAAAAACGACACATTATTCAAGGGAGTTACGGGACGACAAAAGAAAAAGGAGGTTAAGTGATGTTATTTAAAGGAAAACGTAGGAAGATACAAGCAAAAGACATTATGTATGGACACAGTGATTAATATTCATCGTAAAATATAAACTTAAGGATCTATCATCTATCATCAGCCCATTTTTACCCCACTGCAGGGGCTTAGGCCTCTCCCAGGGTGAGGAGGCGGCTTGGAGCTTAAATCCACCACGCTGCTCCACTGCGGGTTGGGGACTGTAACGATCGCCATCTATTGACAGCGTCCGGGACCGACTGCTTAACGTGCCCTCCGAAGCACGGAGTCAGTGATAGTTGTGTACTTAAGTCAGAAAAACTCATTTGTACACACCCGGATTCGAACCATGGCCCTACGGGGGCTTATAAATTTGAGACCGTTTCGTTGCGCTTTACGCTATCACGACACTTACACCACACGAAACTTAAGGATATTTTTGTTAAATTACATTCCATGTGGATAATCGACAGTAAACCGTTAACTTACATGACATCCGTAAGGACGCGAATACGGAACTCACAAAACGGTCCCATTTACTCGACCTAATTTTTCTCTAAGGATAATTTAAATAGTTCAACAGTTCAACCTATTAGCTTGTCATCAATCATTATCAATCAATTGTTCCTGTCAAATGTTCGTGACCTTGATTCTAACCCAAATGGGTTTATGTGTAGTGCCTGGGTTAAGAAAGAATTTAGTCTTACCAGCAGCATAATAATTTCTTATGTAATGGTCGACTACATAAAGAGAAGACATTGTATTGAGCGATGCATAAGTAAGTGTTTACCATTGAAATATAATTTTCCTAATTGTAGGACATTTATTTGCGAGTGAATGGAAAATATCGCAATCAAGAATATCATCATATGCTATCACATGATGGGTAGAATTCCGTCTTCCCTCTGTAATCAGTGCAATATGACAGAAGATCTATTTCATATGTTGGTGGAATGTTTGGACCGAAGAATTAAGAAGAAAATATTTACGAAATATATTAAATCCAACCGGTGAAATAAATGTAATTCTCAGTCAACCCTTGTCTGAAGATGCCCAAAAATGATATTGTTTCTTCGAAGAAGCTTCGAGTACAAGAGTTGACTAACGTGTTTGTAGGATAACTTGAGCTTCCCAATGAGGCTGGCATAGTCACCCAGGCTGCACTGAAGCTTCCAAAAACAAGATTTAAAAAAAAATCATTATCTGCTTGTATAGATAAAAAAACTAAGGACTTTACCGTCCCGCGGATCTACTTTGTGAATTACCATTAATAATACATTTTAAAACTTAACTTTTATCGCTAATATTATTATTTGTTTCAGGCTTTTGTTATTGTGCTATTCACGCATATAAATCAAAACATTTTAATGTGTAGACAACGTAAGGCATTATTTTTCATTAAACATGTCAATAGTTGAATGTAAACGGCAATACACGCAAAGTCATATCTCGACAGCTTAATACCTCGGATAAGCGTTCATCAAGCGTAACCCTTATCTGCCCAAATGACAGTGACCGGCACCTACTGAAAGGTCGGAAAGCCGATGCGCGATATTTCACGTTAAGGTTAACTATATTTAGAGCAGGTAACGTACCGTGCTGAAAAAAATATTTGATTAAATTTTGCGATTTTGTCATGGGTACCATTATCAAACGTGGAACCCTTATAATCCCATCATGTCTGTCCGTCCGTCCGCCCCTCGGTCTGTCCATCTGCCATAGCTGCACAAAGAATCAAAACCTTAATCTAATCTCAGTTTTTAAAATCACGAGTGATTTGCGAGTGGTAAAACAAATTGTTTCATAAGCGAGTGATTTTTCATCATTAAAAATAGCAGTGTGAATACGAATCTCGTGTATTTGCTCGCCAAATAACGATATTCGCATATTAGCGAAAAACGTATATTTTTCAAGCTTTAATATTTTTTGTGCGTTTTCCATATACACTCATTTCTCCGAAACCAGAAGAAGCACAGTGTCCAATTTTAAAAATTAATTTTAGCCAAACAACGCAAAATTACTAATCATTATATGAAAAGTAATAGTATTTCGGTAATAAATATCTACCACCTTCTATGGACTAATTTCAATTTGATAGTTGCCTTCCCCATTACACAACTTGGCTAGTAAGGAACACCTGGCCAGACCTATATAACTAGTGTATATTTTTTATTTTAATGCCAACTTATTCATCATTAAAAAGATTTTGTTGTATGATTGATATTTCTTTTATATTTTCAAAGTGAACTTTTATATAGTGTTGTCGAACAGTATGCTTAATATCACCAACCTTCTGCCCTATTTCAGACACTATTCTACAAAAACAGAAACCATTCTTATATATAGTTTTTGCGAGCTAACTGAAAAACTATTGCGGTTCTGAAATTCAAGGAAAAGTTCTTTAAACTGATTTCATACGTATAGGCTGAGAGTAAAATTTGTTTAGTTGTCTGTCAAAATAATTTATTACCTACGGATTCTAAGTGCGAGCCAGAATTTCTATTCTAAAAATTATAACAAACAAAATAAAATGCAACGCAATGTTCTCACTCTAATTAAAATTTCAAATTACACAATTACATTAAATATCAAGTTCAAGTACTTACAATAAAATAAATTCAAAGTGTTTGACGTCGTAAAGATTTAAGATACCACAGGGCATGGGAATGAGTACGCAAATGAACGGAAATGCTAATCGGTCGATCTTGCAAGGAACCCCGCCCCAAAGTACGCATCGGTGCCCACAGTCGTGGGTCCACTGTTTTATAGTTTTTAATATTACTAGTTTACGCTCAAGACTTTACTCAAAACTATGTTTTGTTTCCCCACATTTATTTGACTTCTTTTTTCCCCGTGTCATGCTTGTGTATATAACAGAGCGTAGAAGTGGGGTGGACTCACCACTTCTATGGTCTGTTGTAGATTATTAGAAAGAGCTTATAATATTTGCGTGATAATTTTCATGATTTTAGGATTACTCGTACGTAGTAATAGAAACTGAAGTTATTTCGTCTGTTAGTCAAAGATTTTAATAGAAAACTTTAATCATTCGCCTTGTCACAGGACTAAGACTAAAAAAAAGGTGTCTGTTGACTAGCAATAGGTATTTCAACACACCTACTATATTAAACGTAAGCAAATTTTGTAATCATATTTTAATTAAAATTTTAGTTTATAGATAAGCAAATACATTTTCGTAAGAATTCGAAACTAAAAACGGAAAAAAATCGTCCCAGTAGATTAGATCATAATTTTTGAGTAATCGAGAAAAAAACAACCAAAACGGCAAAAAATACGCTATTGTAACTAGTATGTGCATATAGCCAGCTATACTAACTAAGGAACCCTTACTGCGTGTGGTCTGTGACGCGATTAGCCGGTTTGTACATTAAGGTTAAACGATACCTCTGATTTCCATACAAAATTTATTTGACCAGAAATAAAAAAAAACTACACTTTGTTGTATTTATTTAATTTGACCATCTTAATACGTTTCTTTCTAACACGAAACATTTCTAACTTTGATTTTCAAAAAAAACTCGGTTCCACATACATATAACTAAATCGAAAATTATGAATTATAAAACCAAAGTTATGACTGCTTCATGCTAAAAAGAACATATTTTTATAAATTTAGTAATTTCACAATACACTTTACTTAGATGATAAAATATATGTAACAATGTATAGTTTCCTATTTTTGCTCAAATTAATTTTGTATAAAAATGAGCGGTATCGTTTAACCTTAGTATTGTTCTATGCCATATTTTCGAGACAACGTAATTATTACAAACTAATTCTTGTTGTGGTTTGTTTAGCACGCACGGATTTTCTGCAGGAATAAATAACTCTAAGTTTAACCAGTTTCTTTAGTCAAGGACGTTTTATATTCAAGTAAATAAAATCGTTTCATATTTAAACTATGTCTTAAGGAAGTGGCGTTAATATCGCAATATTCTTCCGTGTAACGCAGTGGCTGCTGGTCGCGAACTGATGTGCAGTATTGCGCGCACATGCAAGAGTCACAAACATTTATTAAAAGGAAACACCGAGGCAAAGTTCCAAATAATTATCACGACTTTCAGACTTTGTACAATATATAAATATGAGCGAGATCACAAAAAAAGTGTTGATGACACCGCTTGGAAATTAAACACGGAAGCGACAAGTGATCTACATAATAATATCTTGGACATCCCATACAGCGCCATCTAGTCCCAAAGTAAGCAATTATTACGCTTATATTATGGGGTACTTACTAGACAACTGATACACATGCTTAATTGTTTTTTTTATAATAGATACTTTTACACCCAGACACGGAAGAAATAGACATGTTCATGCACACAAATATTTGTCCCGGGCGGGAATCGAACCCGCGACTCTTGGCTCCGCAATTAGTCTCTAACCACTCAGCCAACCGGTCAGTCAAAAGATCTATGTCTCCCCAAAAGTGGCAGTAGTAAAAACTACGTCCGACATAGCCGATTGTGACGACTATATATGGAATACCCAAGATTCAGTAACATGGGTTCTTATTGGAGACGCATGGAAACATTTTCTTGATAAATATAATACATTTAATAGTAGTCGAATAACTTTCTTCTTATCTTCATAATATATTAATTTGAAGATTAATATAACGTTTTAGGCGGCGCCTACTGAAACACGACTGTCAATTTAAAACGGTCTATTTGCATTTGAAATATGATGGCCTAATCAATTTAGTTGATACGAAACTCGGAAATTCTATTTTAACTTCAACCTAAGCTAAATTTAACAAGAACGATGAACTGTTGATCATTTTCTTGTAAGCAAAAGACATTTCTCTGTTATACGAGAATTCAAATCAGTAGCTGCGTGGTAAAATAGAATTTTTTTATTTATTTTTTTATTTTTTTATTTTATTTTATTTGTATGAGACATGTTTAATTTTAACTAAAAGAGAAGTATTAAAGGAGTACAAATTTATTTATCTTTAAAATTGACAAAATAGATTAACTTAAATTAACAGTTGAATGTATTGGTTTTATTTAGGTTTAAGTTAAATACGTTACCAAGGTAGTGGAGATGTCTAAACTCAGGAAAGAAATATGTATATACATAACACAAACAAATATTGTGTGGTGATACATAACACATATTACTGAAAAATTACAGACATTCTTTAACGACAGTTAAAATAATAATGTTTGCGACTGTAGGTACTTTCTCAATTGATGTTACAACACAGGGCACCAACAATTAATCCATACCCGTAACATATGTATGATAAAAGGCCCGTGCGAAACCGGGGCGGGACGTTATAGGATATATGTATAGAATGGTAAAGCGGGCAGAAAAGAATCGGGACATATTATAACAGGGGGGGCGGAAGCAATAGTTAGATAAAAGTGTGAGAGGGAATGAGAACAGTGGTGAAAGCGCAAAAAGTCTACAAGGGCGCAAAGTCTGTCTGCGCGGACGAGGCCGTGATTTTTATAAAGAAGTATTCAAATATAATGTCAATTTTTTTCAACCCGATTGACCTCTCATATTAAACAAGACTCACAATCTCGTTCAAAATACGTCCGCGATTCATCTTGTCACCACACGGTATGTACGACGTGACAAGATGTTAAAATAAAATACAACTGACATTGAATCTTACTGCAACGAAATAACGTCTTAATTTGATTAAATGCTTTTGTCTGTATGAATATAAAAATTGGGACGTTTCCTGATAAACATTTTTTTAGCCCCTGTTTGTCTAGTTTAATTTGAAGGGTCAATGGATAATGACCGTTGCGATTAAATTAACTAAAATTTGAAACGATATTAGAAAACAAAGAGATAGTCATATAAATATTACACATGAAATAATACATATATTACTAATATGATAAAAATAAAAAGATAATTAGACATAAGAGTATTCATATATAAAATATATGTTTACATGAAATAGGGCATAGTCGGTGGAAACCACAGAGCATTAGAATAGGTAAGAGTTGGCATGTAGACGAATACGTGTCCCCTTCAAGTATGCAGTATGATGCAAACTTGAAACAGATCTCATAACCTAAACTCTAAAATGCGTCATCAAATCATACCAAAGATGTGAGTGAAAGTGATGAACAACTTAAACGCTTTCTAAAATGATGTAAATCTGAGACAAAATTATTTGCGTATGCGTAATAATGTTACTTATTTTCGTTTTGTCAAACAATATTTGTGGGACACATGTCCTGAACAAATACCGTCACATGGCACTTCTAACCTACTCGATTATCTATGGTTGAAACAATGTTCGCAGAAAATATTACATTTACCATTATTTTTAACCAAACGAATAACTTTTCACACACATGCGTCCATTATGGACCTTATCATCAGGACAGGCCGAAGCGGCAACGCCAGCAGTGTACATTCTTCTGGGAAATTCCTTGTCTATTATGTTACCACTTTCAAAGTCCGAGTTATCTTCAAACTTCGACACGATGTAGATCACCTCTTTTGCTGTTCTGCGTCTCCAGTATGAACCCATGTTGATGAAGCCGTGGTATTCCAGATAGTCGTCACAGCTTGCTATGTCCGAAGTAGCTCTGCTATTGCAACTCTCTGGGAGACACAAATCACTCGTCGCTTCCGCGTTTATTGTCCAAGTGGGGGCGCCATCAACGAATTCAGGAACTCGCACATATTTATATTGTATAAAGGCCGGTAAGCAGTTGTAGTTTGAAGTATCGCCATTGCGATTGTAGTATTGCATCTCTGTGTGTCGTTTATAAAATGTTTTCTTGTTTATCACGTGCAGTGCCGTGCAGCAGCCCGCGATCAGCAGCCACCGCGACACACCGAGCATCATTGCGAAATGGGCGCCGCTTCCTTTACAGTCGGATTAAATACGCGCAGATTTTTAATTCATAACCTTGACCGGTTCTAATAACAAGTTATTATAAAGTATGGCATTCATTTCTAGAGTTCCGCACATGTAGGGTTCGAAAGAAATCCGAATACTAATTTTTATGTTTCTCAGGGCGCTTTAGCTTTCACTAAGGAGAATCCGAATTTCTTATTGTTTCTTATTTCTTATTATTCTAAAATTGAAATAAAATATTTATCTTATTGGGGTTCATAAAAATATTTCTAGTATTCGATGTAATTTGAAATAAAGGCGTCTAAACGTTTTATTAACTTTGAAACGACAATGTGAGTGTTATATTAATGAAATTAAACCTTTGTTGTAAACTGATTAAGACAGCACTATATTTTTAGTACATCACTTATGTAGAAGAGAACTCATAGATTGTCGTCATTGAATATACTTGTCTATGGTGATAATCTCCATACCTGCACTGTATCAAATAATAAAAACTGAGGACGCATCTATTGATCCAAAACGATTAGTAACCTGTTTCAAAATAATCTATTAATAATTAAATTTAAAAAAAAAACCTTAAAAGTCAAGTTAATGTCCTGTAATTAAATGACAAACATTAAAATTATGGATTGCTGATGGATTTTTGTGACTCAATTATTTTTCCACCAACGTAATAACTTTGTCTTTTAATTAGGATTTGCTATGAGTCTGTTAACTTAAAGCGTATAAACGGCTCCATACATCTTCAGTTTGACCTTCAGTTCCACCTGAGTCGATGAAGAATCGCAGTGGCTAGTTACAAACGCAAACAAATAATAATAAACTTCTTCAGCCATACGAAACTAATAAATTAGTCCTTTGGACAGTCTTAGTTCTTTCATAAGATTTATCTAATATATAAAATTCTCGTGTCACAGTTTTAGTTGCCATACTCCTCCGAAACGGCTTGACCGATTTCGATGAAATTTTTTGTGCTTATCCGGTATCTATGAGAATCGGCCAACATCTATTTTTCATCCTCCTAAATGTTAGGGGTAGTCCACCCCTAAATTTTTTTTTTTTTTTTAGACAAAATTTTTAATTTCTATTTTTTTATGATACAACATACAAAAATACATACAATCCTCAATTTTCACCCTTCTACGATCAACCCTTATTTTTTAATAGCCATTTTAGTAATTTAATAATTGCATAACTAAATATTATTTCGCAAAAGTGTAATTTATTTAATTAAGACTGACAGAAATTGTTGAAACGATAAATATTTGTGTTACGGGAACGAAAACGGGAAAGGGAAGAACGGGAAAGAGTTAAGACTGAAATAAAAAAGTTGTACTTGATGAGAATGGAATCAAAAAGGAAATGAGACCAGGGCCAGGAACGGAAACGATAAAATATTTATGCGATGGGAACAAAAACGGGAAAGGGAAGAACGGGAATGAGTTAAGACGGAGATAAAAAAAGTGATTCTTATGAGAAACGAATACTACCCGTGCGAAGCCGGGACGGGCCGCTAGTTATAGTGTAAATATTTCGTCCTCAGCGAACTATTTTTTTCGTCCTTACCGTCCTCTTTTTTTATGCTTTTACACTAATAACTGGGACTAACAATATGATAAGTCAATGGACGGAACACTATTTGATTAGTTTACGACACCTGACTTTCGTAGACGGCTTGGCAAGAATACGCAAGTCGTCTAATGAACGTTTTTCGTGTATCAGGCTGACATGTTTATAGTTTCCATTGACCAAATCGGCTTTTTTAAGATTGTTTTGGTATTAAGTGACTTAAAATTTTTTTTTGTTACTTAAGCTTTAATGAAGTGCATTTCCAATGACACTTTTCAAACATTGGTTTACGTAACAAAAATTATACCGCCTCTATATTAAATAATTTTGTTTCTTACCTCTATCACGCGATCATCTTCGTTTATTTTACATGAAATAAGTAGTGACATCAATGCAGAAATGAGATTTCTGATTGAATTCAAGGTAAACTGCTAAAAAAGTATAATTAATTTGACTTCCACCTCCATACTCATCTAAACTGTAAGACGCGTGCATCTGGTTTTTACCTATATTATAGCCTTAAGACAAATACGGAACCTTACTCTCGCGAAATCAACTCGCACTTTTCATTATTTTTTTCAACGTGTGAAACACAACGAGCTTATAGCGTTGTATTCCGATCCACCATAAAGTTTGAGGCGAACTATACGAGGTTGGTAGACGAGACGGACGAAATTATACTTATATTAGTTTATGAAACTGCTTCTACAAAAATACTACGGAACTAGGAAATCTATATGCATTATCCTCTACACGCAAATACATATACACACACAACCTACACGTCATTCATCTACACAGCCATCTACACTCATTTGTGGTATCAAAACTATCGTGTTTAACCTGCTTATTTTTATATTTAACATTCTATTTCGTTTAGCTTTTTTTTAAATTTATTTTGTTAAAGAAGTTTACCAAAACTGTGTGTTGTGTATAAAAATAAGTTGTATCTAGATGGAAGTAGCCATCGACACCCGACACCAGTTTATGGGTTCGATACTTACTTTGTACCACAAAATTTGATGCAAATAAATTATTATTATATTTATAAAAAAATATTTCCACTACTAACAATGATTAGATCATGATCATCTAAAAATTAGGTAAATTGCACAATTTTTAGATATGTAACACATTCTAATAAAAAAGAAAATTTAGTGTTGTCGCGTCGGTCGTTCTGAAAATAAAAACAATGGACTTAAATAATATAGTTTTAAATATGAACGTTTAATATATAAATATATCCCGTTTTACGATACCATAGGTCACTTGCACTTGCATTTAAAAAAAAAAACGTTTCCATATTATGACTTCATTTAATGGCAAAAATTTCTTCACAATTCAGATTTTAGACTATCTTCAATTCATCAAAGTCTGTACCTACAAGAATTAAGTGTATAACTTTGATACGTAGTTTAAAAGTCCTTGACCTTGAAAAGTTTACCTTTGACACACAGAGAGACGATGAAGTATGAACTTTCTAGATTCCCATTGACGAAAGACGGTAAGTAGAATAAAAATATCAATGCGACAATATAATGTATTATTAAATCTTAGATAATCCTAATTAATTAGATAACGCTTGCGCATTTAAATCATAGGCACGTTTAACTGAGCATCTATCCGACAATTTAAATACCATGAAAAATAGATAAAAAAATTCCAAGTGCGTCGGTCGCTTCATGGGCATGGGAAAGTTCACACGTGCGGATGATATAAACTGTTCAAACTCGGCTATGAGCTTGGCTTAGATTTAAGTTACGACTTTTACCATGCGATAGAAGTTTTTTTTTCACATTTTAATAATTAATTCGGCGAAATACCTCTAAATGAAAATCGCTCATTTATAGATATTCCAAAGAATATTTTCATTGTCTCACTTTACGGTCTAATAGTGTTCTGCGAACTCTTTACAATGACACCCGATCAACGTCTTATATAAACACGTTTCCACGTTACTTTAATTTAAAACTTTATACAAAGTTAATTATTATACATTACGCGCATGCGCCTATGCTGTTACGATAACGTTATAGGCAAAACATAATAATATACTGCGTGACAAACACATACAGATCTGACCTATCCGTTGTGAGCTCAACCGATGTTAAGAGGAATGTGTACTTGCGAATTTCAATAGAAACAGCGTTGGTGGTTGCAACCCATTAAACCTTAACCGATTGCCGGAAAAAAATCATGTGATATTCAGATCACAAACACTAGATTCAACCGTTTTTAACTTTTTAATTATTTTGATACATCAAAAGAAAAAAAAATTAAATGCACGAATTTTTCATTTGTATTTTTTTTATTTTCCACAACTTCGTTTTTTTTGTTTATATAGCAACATGTTGAACATGTTGTTAAACCCCGCACATTCAAGTTTTTTTTATTCGATGTATCAAAATAATGAAAAAAAAAAAACGGTTGAACCTATTTTTTGGTGATTTAATACAATTTTTTTTTGTGGTGATCGTTAACGCTGTTTGTATGGAAAATTGCCAGTACACACTCCTCTTAACGCATTATTCATTTCGTAGTTATTAGCGATTTAAGTTGTACAATATTTTGTTACACAAGAAAGTTAGACCAGTCAACACTGTAACGAGCGAATAGACGTTTTTACGAGAAAAAAGAAACAAAGGGGAATTTTCGTACAATTGAACATTTAATTTCTCACGTAATCATTGTGTTCTAAGTATACTTGAGTACTGACGAAAGTCGATGATTTACTAAGTCGAAAGTAGATCCACTTAAATGCTTACGTGACCGTATCCCCTTAGCTGAAGGGTCCTCCATTTTTAATGACGGTTAAGAGTACAGTGGGAAAATATTAATTTTATTTAAATATTATGATATATCTTTAAACATTTTTAGTTCTAATTTTTAAATTAATAAATTATTAATTTATTAATTTAATAAATTATAATTTTTTTTTTATCTCTACAAGCCTACAATAAATAAGATTAAAAATTGAAATTTAATAAACACGTTAATTTCTTATGAACTTTAATATCAATTAGGAAAACTTGTGCTATTTCAGAAATTATTTTCCAAAATCAATGAAATTAAAATTCGTCTAAGTCTTTAAATGCGATTATGGTATTATACATATTTTACATGTAACATAAATACTTTACGTTAAAGTAAATACGTTATATAATTTTTAAAGCGTCCTCATCCGTAGCCAACATGCATGACGAAAAACGTGCTCAAGAGTGAATATTTGATGGGGAGAGGCCGTACGGTTCAAGAGGTACCGTTAAAGTTTTTAGAGCAAAATGTTAATTTAAAATGTAACCGGTCAAAAAATTTAAATATTTACGGAGAGCAAAGCTCTACCTTAACAAAATTTCCAGCTAAAGACTTGGCAACAAAGCGCTTGGCAAAGTATCAAAGTTATTTGTTCGCACAGACAGCGTGGCGCGCAAATGTCAGAGCAGATGGCATATACAACCGTTCTTAATCTGCGGTTTCCTACCTCAGTTTGCAAATACATTATGACGTCAGCAGGCAGGAGATTTTTTGCCGTAATTATTATGATTTTGCCTACTCACAATAGTTAAGTAATGCGTGATATTTATTTGTGTTAATTTTAAATACGTTGTTTGATAGGTGTGTCAAATAAAAAATACCTTGTTATTTCTATTATGGCTTACGCCATAGTAAATATAAATTACTAGTGTACTTCCAAAAGATCAAGTTCCTTTTTAATACATATATATATATATATATATATTTAGCACGACGGCACGTAAGTGCCGACACTCTTGTGTTGAAAACTCGCATACAGATATATAACCCTTGTATAGATATTTCAAACTAATGAAATATTCTTTTTTCTCTATTATGCGCGTTTCGAAATTGAAAAAAAAAACAAATTGACCATATAGGCCCTTGTAAATATGGAGTTCTAAAACATAATATTTATGTCGTTATTTTGTTGTGAATTTACAATAGCTAAAAGTTGATTCTTGTTTGCCTTGTAGGCCGCAGCTTTAAAATTCCAAAACACAATTGAAGATGATGACTGATAGATTTCAGTATTTACGGATTAATACTTTACCGAACTTGGATATTCACCATGGGGTAAGGACAGACTAGATCGGTAGACAAATACAAAATGAACTATGGACAAAATAAAAAGCTTGTAATAGAAATAACGAGTAAGTGTACCTCAGACCAAAACAAAAGGAAAAACGGATTGGCGTGTAGATGAAATACGTGTGCATGTGCGAATCAACATGGTTCCTGAAGCTTCATTATTTTGTTCGCTGAACCGTCTTACATTTTGTTTTGCTTGTGGTCTAGGTAAAAAATATCACAATTTCACCCACCTTTCCAAGGAAGTATCGCCTGTAGCATTTGGCGGTATCATCAGTATCGATGTTATGCCGCCAGGCAGCATGGCGCGGTGTGCCGGGCCCACGACGCTCTTCTTCCTCCTCGTCCAGACCATCCGCCCAATAGCCGCCACTGGCCGGTAGCACTATTGATGGTGGGGTACCTGGACACGACATCATACTTAAAGTCCATGATATTTTTTTTAAGTTATTTTCTTTAGGAGTATTGAAATTGAAAATTTACTAACAAAAAGATTCCAACTTAGTTTACCTTTTCAACATGTAAAAAGGACACCATTAAGTTGTTTGCTACAAAAAGTTACCAGAATGAAGTTAGTGGTCAATATGGGTTCCGGTCCGGCCTGAATTTCACCCTTTTGCGTTCCATTAAAATCTTATTATTCAAAACCACAAATTCAAAATGGCCGTACAGTTGCGAACGCTAAAACTGTCAATATTCTTTGTATAGAGACAGACATATCGCAGAATACTCGAATCGTACACAGTTATTAAAGTGAATGTAACTGTTTTGAACTACTATACTATACAAAATGATTCGAATGTTGTGAATCTAAAAGGCGGTTGATCATTTTGAAGTCGTGCAGTCAAAGCTTAACAAGTACGGTTGTACACGTTACACAACTCGATACAACAGCGTGTTGGCCAAGCTCAAGCCACGACTGTCGTGTTACTTAGATCGACAAGGCATAGTTGAAAGACTAAACATTCGCAGTTTTTTTTTAGGATTCCGTATTTTAATGGGTAAAATTAAATACTTATGATAAATCAAGTAAGTTTCATCTGGCGGTCCGCCTCTTGTCTCCAGAACGAATGAAACTGATGATTAATTTAAGGAGAACGTTGCAAAAATATTGTACTATTTATTGTAGATCGAGATGAATGAATCGATTTTTTTTAATAGAGATAAATAGAACATAGTTTTAATTCCGTTAATATAATAATTTAGGAAACATACACAAAAATTTATGTTTTTGCTTAATAACAAATAAAAATCGCCGTTCTTCGAGCATATGATAACCACTACGCAGACGGACATATCTGTTTTTGAGATCCTATACCAAGCATTTTTATTTATTTGTTATATTTTCAGTTAACTTTAAAAAAGCACTGCAATAAGAATAATTTCTTTCACAACACACTAAAATGATGTTCCTACGTTTTTATTTCTGTAAGTGATACACCCTGGAGAAGAATTTGTGTTATCAAGAATTTAAATACAAGGAAAATAATTACGAATATTGTAGAGTAATAAATGTAGAAGTTTGATTCACACTTGACCGTTTTTTTATACTAAATAAACGTTCTAAGGAAGTCACGAAGTTTTCAATAGTGTACTTTTTACGTCATATTTAACCCATAATACAATGCTTAACCGTGAGGGGCCTTCGAAACAAGCTAATTATACAAACAAAAGAAACAAAAAGTTCCATCCGAAAATTATAACAAAATATAGTTATAACAAGACCTTAGAAAAAAAAGGTTATGAAACTGAAAAACTCGAGAATCCTACTGGAAAATACGAGGATATTGCAGACAATGAGCTGGACAATTTTACAAGCTTTTCAATAACGTCCGAGCTTTTAGTATCCTGTGGGAGTCCATTGTTCCTAGCCCTGTTACATAAAGCTTCAATGGTGCATGCGAAGCCCTTTCAAATAACGTAAGGACGGGAGTTGATGTGTTTGCGGTCTGTGGTTTTAGAAGCTTAGTTCTGATTTATGCTTGCAGTATTCATTGGTATATTATTACATGGGTGTTGTGACATCACCATATTTGCATATGTCCGCCTATTTTTGTGACAAATTGTCACACAACTCCATAGACCTATCTTTTTGTAGGCTTTCTTTGCATTTTTAATATGAAATTTGGCTTTATTAGCTTCGGTCACAAAAGATCTATCTATTATCTATATATCTAATAGATATACGTAGTCATGTACGAGTATATTTCTATGGCTGCAATGAGATAATTTAGTGTTGTTTAAATAAATTTAATTAATTAATTTGACCTATAATATTTCAATAATTTTGTGCCTTTATGTTATTATGATACAATTTTCATAGCACATATTAATAACATTTAACAGTTAATCGATGTAATTAAAAATTCCGTAATTAAAAACAAATATACAGAGGGATTTTTTTTTTACTTTCCAAATCTATATTTTAAAATAATTTTAAAATAGTGTCCTAAACAACTGAAATACATACTTAAATATCTTTATAACACATCCGGACACTGAATATAAGACATATTCAAACATACAAATGTTTGTCCCAGGGGGAAATCAAATCCGTGTTCTTTGAGTTTGCAGTTGGTGTCCCTGACCACTAGACCAATCGGTCAGTCGATATTATGACCTTTGGTGAAAATAACAAAATAATTACATGTTTTTCTTTTAGTATCACTCAGTACCTACTCAAATATTGAAATTTTGGGTCACAAAATTTTAGTAGGTGTATTACCGTGTGGATGGGCAAGTAACTGAAAATTGCATCGACCGGCAGCCGCCGCTGGGATACCTTTCCCCTACACGCCCGCTATCGCCCATTTCTCGCATAGAATATTTATGGTTGACGTAGTGTATAACCACGCTGTATCAATAATTTTTTCAAGAAAAATATTTTAGTGTGAAATTTAACCGACCTATTTTGGAGTTCTTTCTAATCACTAGAAAAAATTCGGACAGCGATAAAGAAATCTTTTTGTTTATTGAACAATAACAGTATTCTGTCTAACATACAGAACATGGATAACGAATCGTCCGTATAGAATTAAAAACTGTACTCCACATCCTTTATATTTAGAGAGGCCATGATAGTCCTATTAATCAGGAAGCAATATGACGCTTTTATCACCATGGCTTCATGCACGCCGGGTACGTTTTTTTTCTATCATCGTATAAATATAGGTAAGACAAATAAAATAAATCATATATCAAAGAAAGTTTAACTCTGAGTAATAAAATACGCCCCAGTATCGCACTCAGTCCTCCTCCTAACTTGGTCAATTCGATTTTAAGACATTGTATGAAAATGTTTCACTGGCGCTATCTTTAAAAAAAGCTGTGCTATCCCACCATAGACGTAATAAAAATTCAGACTCCCTGTCACTGTACAACCAATGAAGCACTCCTATGGTGGCCTTGTATATAGTATGTATGAGGGGAACTTCGCAGCGTACTGGGTGTTTGGTAGACGACATACTTAAATGTGTATAAATAAAATAAATTAATAAACATTTATTTCAGACTAGGGTCCATAGTCAGTGAATTACAAGCTAAAGTAAATACACAATTAAATAAAAGTATCTAATATCACAAAATAAAATAAAACAAAATTGCCTCATATAATAATAATAATAATATCTAGGACATCCCACAGTGCCATCTAGTCCCAAAGTATTATGCATGTATTATGGGGTACTAGACAACTGATAAATATACTTTTAAATGTTCTTTTTTTTAATAACATATACATATATAGATACTTGTACGTGCTTGTAGACCCAGCCACGGAACAAATATACATGTTCATGTACACAAATATTTGTCCCGGGCGGGACTCGAACCTGCGTCCCTCGGCTACGCAGTTAGGGTCTCTAACCACTCGGCCAGCCGGTCAATAAAATATTATTTAATGAGACCAACTGTCCCCATCCAGCATTTTTTAATAACACCAATCTAACACTTGCATACATTGCAAACTGATCTACTAGGAATGCATCAGTAGATTAGTTCACAACGCTACGTCCGGGTTTTCCAAGAGATATGTATCACACGATGAAAAATAAATTATATATTGTCACAACCAAAAACAAAAACGAAGTTAAGCGCATGTATAGTTCCAAACTTTATGGCGGATGTGAACATAGGCACAAGTCGCATCGCAGAAACTAGTTTTAGGTGTAGCGGGACGCATTGGAACAAGGGGTATATGACTGTATTTGCGCAAGCACGCTTATAGCGTTGTGTTCCCATCCGCCATTAAGTTTGAGGCGAACTATACCTACAAAAGAATAGCATTGTATGTTTAAATCTATGTACGTACTCCAGAACATTCCGATACGATAGGGCGATTGATAAACATAAAAAAATATTAATATGGCGTACGTCAGAAAAGAATTGCAATTTAACACTACAAATCTAGAAGAATATTATAGACTCTAAAAAACTTTTTGTTTAAAAATTCACTATCGGATAACATAAAAAATGTAATGCAGTGTTCGAATATTGAACTCGTTAAGTAAAACACTTTCTCACCTCTGTTCCCACAATTTCCACTTTCACGTGGCAAAGCTTTGCAACAATGTCGAAAGTTCTTATGGAAACCCAAGTTACACAAACAAGTATTTACCGAGGCAGTCGTAATTACTGTAACGGTTAAGTTACGGAGTTTTAGTGTAACTGGAGTTCCGAATCTTAACGATGTGAGAGTATTTTTCAAGGGTTCCTAGTTATTTAACATGTCAGACATTCATTTCTCTGTATTCTGTTCGCTTCTCTCTCGCTGCATTTCACTCGTGATGAAAGAAAACTGATATTTTGTAAATGTAGCATTGGAAGCATAAGATTCGGAATCAAAACGGAATCTGATACGGAATTGAAGCGAAGCAGGCACGATGTCGTGATAGCCCGAACGCAGCGAACCGGTTTCAAATCTATGAGGCCATGAGACCGTGGTTTGCATCCGGCCGTAACCATTGAGTTTTATCTGACTTGAGAACATTAACTGTCACTGACTCCGTGCCTCGGAGAGCACATTAAGCCGTCGGATTCGGTTGCTGTCAATAGATGGCGCTCGTTACGATCCGCCAACCCTCATTGGAGCAGCGTGGCGAATTTAAGTTCCAAGCCCCCTTATCTTGAGGGAAGGCCTAAGGCCGTACAGTGGGGTATAAAAAGGGTTAATAAAATGGAATGGAATGGAAAGACACGAAAATCTAAACGGTTAATTTCTTCGATTATAACGGGACCACACGAGAACGGGAATAGGGTTCAAAATTAGTTCGAAAACGAAAATCGAATCAAGATCGCTACCATTATCTATGGTGAATTCCGGGAACCGCAACTGAAACTACAGAATTAGAACAAGCACAAATAATGAACTTTCAAAAATTGAAAATAGTCGGTACGGAACAATCACACGAAGTCCAAGTTGCACTTGTCCCTTAAGATATCCCTTAAGAATAATAAATAGAGAATTATTCATAAATGCGTCATATGATGATGATTGAAGGAGTTTTACAAAAGAAATGAAAATTTCCTACAATACAAACTGTAAAACTAGGGTCAATAGTCCCTTGATAGCGAACTCTACCGTTATACTCAGAATTTTATAAACGTTAAAAACACACTAATAAAAACAGGGCACGACGTTGTGCATAATGAATATGGAATGAGTAATTAACAATTTTTAGATGCAATCTTAGATACATAAAATTGTTAAGATAAAAAATGCTGTGTTCCTCAGAATTTAGTTTTTTGTTTGGGTTTTGTAGTCAATACAATTTTCTTATTTTCATATTATAGAGACTCAGTGTCATGAATTTTAGAGCAATCGACGTGAAATCTTACATACAGATAGATGCAGTATTTTAATAAAATTAATAGTTTTTGGACTCGATCAAGTGAAATTAGAAGTCGAGGATCATTTTATTATTCTTGTGTAAGCTTTAAAAAAATTGAAGAGATAACTTAAAACGATGTTACTCCGGAATAACTACAATACACAGTACCTAGCTTCATTGAATACTCACGATATAGGCTATATATACGTTTTGTGCAATAACTATGAAAATAAATGTTGCATTGTAAAACACGCAATTTTTCCCTTCCCAAAACCTTTCAATGAAGAAACTTTCATTGGAATGTTGGATTTTCATTAGTATAATATTATCATCTCAGTGTAATTTTATGAGTAAAATATCAAAGCATGTAATCAATTATTTATGGGCAATTTCAATTGATCCTCAACGCTATAGAACAGGTTTCGACCCATTTTAGCGTCAACGAATAACCCTAGAGTAACTAGCCTATATAATATTTTATATAAAAACTGTGTCATATTTAATATACACTTTTTAGGTTTTTAAGAAATAACCATCATGATTCTAAATCCATTAGGTACGAATTTTTATTCTCTATTCTCTTTAATTTTTTGTTTGAATATCTGTATCTTAATGATTCTGGCGCTGAAATTTCATTTTATTCACATCTTCCCATTAAAATTCATGCCTATTTATATAGATCATTTTTATACTGTACGTAAAACTTATTTTTTGCCCAAGTGTATTTAATTTCGGTTTAATAAAGTCTACGTAATTATTCAAACATCAAAGGACGATCGTTATTTCGCTTAGGCCATACTAAAGTCGATATCGATGTCTCTCTGAAATTCGATTAACCTATTTTAATTAAATCGATAAAAATGCGAGAGACGAGGAGCCGCGAAACAGTAAATAAAGTTCATGTGTCCTAATATATGGATGACTCCTAATATACACGTATAAATTATATTGCTTTAAGACTACGCGGATTTCATGAAATAATACTACGTATATTAATTTTCACGTAAAATCACAGGTTGGTATTGACGCGTTAACTTTATTTTCTTCTTTGCATTTTGCAATAACTATCGCAATGACTCAATGGCTTTCTTATTATTTACACTAGTGACGGCGGTCAAGCACGTTCCTTTACATACCGAAAGTTGGATATGGTTTTACTAGTTTTTAGTAAAAGTTCTTCCTTTTATGAAAAATCACTTGTTTTCAAAGAATTATCTGGCATAAAATTAGTTATAAGCAATGAATAGTAGTACTCGATATCAAGCATGTGCGCGTAACAATATTCTTACCAGGTTTAGCGAGAGTCTCTTCAAGCAGCCGTCGGCTGGCAGAGCAGGCGGCGCGACGCTGAGCTGCCGCTGCTCCAGGCGACGGCGGTGGTCCGTGAGGAGCTGGTACGCGACCCTCCGCGTATGAATGGCGCTCGCAACCAGCTCCAACAGACACCGACCGACGAGCTTCGCCTCTTGGCACCTAATGACAAGCAAGAGGGTTGGATTATGAGTGGGTTGTCACCAAAGCTAGGTAAGCGCTAAACATTAAAACAAATACAAAGAAAGGCTACGAACGAGATTAGATACAAGGACTATGGCGATCCCAAATTTATGTAATAATATATCAATGATAATAATACAATAGAAGTGGTAATGGGCCGGTCACATTTGCCGTAGAACCGACAACCGATGGGGTAGACGGGTTCTCGAGTGGAGGCCACGTATTGGGAAGCGAAGCGTTGGACGCCCCCCGGCCAGGTGGACTGATGACCTGAAGCAATATACCGGGGGTAATTGGATGCGGAAGGCGGAGGACTGTGTGTGGTGGCGAGCCTTGAGAGAGGCCTATATCCTGCAGTGGAGAGACACGGGCTGATAATGATGATGATAATAATAATACCTTAAACTACTATAAAAAACATTATAGTGGTTCTGGCGTTCAAAGCCCTTTTTCGAGGTGAATCGAAATAAAATGTTACGCACACAACATATACAAATAGCAATGTGAATTTAATATTATTATATTAAACAAATAAACTAATAGAGTAGTTAATATAGAGTGTATAGGTGACATATATATGATAGGTATGAGAGCTTATAGTAAATAATTTGACAGCAGGGTTTGGTTTAAATAGAGTCAGAAATGTTACTTCACGGTATCAAAAATGTCAAACACAATTTCACAGCGGGTGAAGACCGCTGCGCGGGGACCTCGCGGACTGAAACTCGCCATCTAGCACGAGCTAGCTAGAGTATGAGTGGTTAGACGGTAAACGCAGAAGAGAGCTTTTTGTACTTTTATGTATTTTTTATTATGTCTAGGTCTACAACACAACAACGTTTAGGTCCTAAACTAAGCAATAGCTTGTGTTTTGGGTACCAAGCGAAGACACCACATACATATATCAACCAAGGCCCGGTACTAGTATCAATATTCATCATATAAATACTGACCCGACCAGGGATTCGAACCCGGGACCTCCAGCTTCGTAGGCACGGTCTCTACCCACTTTAAGCTAAGCGGTCGTCCGAGTAAGAGACGTAAGAGTATGACAATAAGATATGATTTACATTACGCAATAAAACAAGCGAACGAGTAATCCTAATAATGATTGTTTATATTTAAATAGTAAAATAACAGGTTGAAAGTGTTTAATTCGTGCTGAATAATAATAGAACTTAAAATGTTTATCTGACGAATCGTATAAACAATTTAAAACATATAATATATAAAGCGATATATTATTTCATAATTTCATTTTATAAATTTCTATAGACTAACACAATAGCGAAAGCAATTAATCCGTAAAGATTTTCCAGGCTTGCCATATAAACCATGCGGTAAGTAATAAGTTTACTTTTATATTAGCAGAACGCGACGGTGTGGTAGGCGGGATGACCCTGCAAAAGTATAAACACAGTGCAAGAGCAATCAAATTGCGATTTGTGACTTTTACGTTATTTCTAGACAATGTCAAGGAAACTCATTGTTATGTACGAAATAACCATTCGGGTATTTTAAATGGCCTAAATTTTCGGAAATCAACTGTACGAAACTTAAATAATAAATTGTACTCTAAATAAAAATAGTATTTGATTGAAATAATAATCTGGCTTGTAAAATTGGTGTATAGTGGACACGAAAATATTTTAATAAATTAAACTTATTGTTTCTGTAACATTGATTTAATAGAGTCATGAGCAAAATATAAATATTTCAACCTTTCTGAAATTTTCCGTCATCCCTTAAGAGTGCAGCAAAACAAAGTAACGCGACTAAGATATTTGTAACCAAAGAATAACTTTAGGTATTAATTTACTGTCAGTTCCATGGGGTCGCAAATTTTAAGATTTTTTTTTCTACATTTCGCAAAAATGTACTTCTCCACACTAGGTTACGCTGCGCAGTTAGTTAAAGAACGTTAATCTATAAAAATTCAATTCATAGAAAAGTTTTGTTTTGTTCGCTGCAACCTACATAAAACTTCCCGACATATGCCTTATGTTTTAAATTATTTTTTAAATTTTATATGAAGTCATGTTACTTATGTTTTGCATATACTTTGAATCGGCCGTCGACCCGCTGCCGTGGGATATTACTATTGTTATTTTTTTAACTGTACACAGCAGTGAAACAGTAAAATTACGTGGGGAAAAGATTTGAAAAATACGAATGTTCTAGATCCTTCTTTATGCTGTTTTGTTCGTTTATGTCGAGATCTATGGGAATATTTTTGTTTATTTACATTTGTATTGAATTTGAAATTCGAAATAGAGGTTAAATGAGACTCGGATTCGTACACCTAGGTACAGTATAAGGCGGATCGCAGACCAAAGGTGCAAAGATACGGACGCGCTACAACAGCGCAACGGAAGCAACATTTTCACGACGTAAATTCTACGTCGGACGTAGTTTCATGTTAATTCATAAGATGTCGTCTGATTTAATTGCTTTTTAGTCTAGCGATTGTTAAATTCAAAATGAAACAGATATTTTGGACGTCCAAAGCAACACGTGTACAGCAAACACTTTGGCACTACGCAGAGCCATGCCCGCCGTCGCGCCGGTTTAGAGTGTAATTTGTATAAATAAAGAAGGAGAACGCGTCATTGCTCACGCCAAACTTCTAGTTCGTTCTGAAGTCGAAGTAAGTAGCGTCGCAGTAGGAAAAATGGGTATCAGAGGGTAGAGAGCGGGCCCCGCACCTGCGCAGAACGTCAATTTCAGTATGAACTGTAGGTAGATGTTGTAAGTTCACTGTCAGGGCTTTTTCAGGAAATTTCATAACCGCTAAAATTGTTCGATAATTATAGAATAAATTGGGTTATTGTTTGAGAAATTTTAACGTACCTACGTTTTTGGAATTAAAGGCCAATGTTTATGGCAACTAAAAAAACGTATAAATATTTTTGAAATCGAAAGATATTTTAAACTTTACATATATAACGAGATAATAAAATAAGTACAATGAATGAATTTTTGCCTTAAATATTATAACAATTTATTGTAATAATTTATGCCCTTTTTATAATATATTTTCTCAAAATTGCTGAAAATTGTTTTTTATTTTAATCAAAACAAATATTATGCTGCTCTTAATGCAATCTAGACAGTGTTTCGTAAACATACTTGCTAATGCAAGCATATAAACACCATTTGTTGTATAGAATTAAACCGCCACAAATGCATTACTCGACGTGCTGACAGCTGAAACACCTGACGCATAAATAGTGACACTTTTTTGTGCATCTGTGTGCAGTCAGTTAAGTTGCTCATACCTAAGGTTACGTACACACTTTTTGGAGTGAATGTGTATGCAACACAGTCCTGAGTGTCATAAACCGTGCTGAGAAAACGACGACCGCGGAAAATTTACAATAACCGTTGTTTGGATGATATTAACAACCGTTATTTTAGCCTTTGTTATTTGATAGCCGTTAAAATTGATTTACCTCATTTCATTGTAGTTGTTAATGAAAAATTTTCACTACATTTAAGACATTTTTAATTTCTCATAGATTTTTGCATTTCATACCGAAACGGTAATAATTTATTTATTATGCACAGTGCCGCGGATCTGCATCCCTGCCGAAACTAATGGTTGGTTTTTATTTCTTTTTTTTTTTGACATTGGAGATTATAAACCAAATTTAGTGAATCAAACTGCATTTTCGAACATTACCATCGTTGCTTAAATTTACAAAGAGGGTCTCATGTTGTGTGGTTGGTTGGTTTTGCAATTATGAAACTAAAAAGAATAAGCGATGTGATGTACAGGAAAGCTAGTTTACTTTGGCTATACTTACATAGGCGTCAGAGAAAAGTCGCTGACAATTAAATAATATATAATTTGTATAAAAAGCGCTATTCGAGATATTTATGAATTGAAATCTAGATATAGTCTAAGGGCACACTTATTATGTACATGAAAACTTAAACGCTTTTTCTCATGTGAACGATGGCCACAACAAATACTAGATATTTAGCATATGTCATAAATCCCAAGTTCAGACTTACAAAGGTTAGTAATTCTTTCACGGGCAATTGATTCTGTTGTTATGATAAAATTATAACGACTAAATCAATTTTAAAATATCTATTTAAGTCCAGCTCATGAAAAAAGCTTACTATTGTATTAATGAATACAATAATAATAATATATACATCATTGTAATACTTTTCATAATTCAAAATTAAATAAAAAAAATTGATTGAACATATTATGAAAATGGTGATATATTGATAAGCTCCTCCATATTTTATTATTATTATTGTTATAACATTTTTCAATTCGAGAATAAATAAATAAACAAAGAGAATTTTCTTGTTGGATCTCCTCTTTGTAATTTTCCAAACCTATATATTCAATTCATTTTAACGTGCAATGACATTCTTCTGTTTTACCCTAAAAATACATAATTCATAAAAAAGATAATAGGACTAAAGCTAACTAGACTATAATCTATATTAATGAAATTAAAGTGTCTGTCTGTCCGTCTGTCTGTCTGTCTGTCTGTTCCGGCTAATCTCCGAAACGGCTGAACCGATTGCAATAAAACTTTGCAGACGTACAGAGGGCGTTACCGCGGGTAACATAGGGTACTTTTTATCTGTCTGTCTGTCCATCTGTCTGTCTGTTTGAGCTGATCTCAGAAACGGCTGAACCGATTTCAATGAAACTTGGCAGACGTACAGAGGGTGTTATCATGGGTGACATAGGCTGCTTTTTGTTTTTCTGTCTGTCCGTCTGTATGTCTATTCGAGTTGATCACCGAAACGACTGTACCGATTTCAATGAAACTTCGCAGACGTGCAGAGGGCGTTATCGGGGGTGACAAAAGCTATTTTTTGTCAATCTCAGACTTATCGTGTTGGTACTCAAACTTGATGTTTTGACGAGATCTATGTGACCACGTGACCACATTTTTATATGCTTATATTTTCGAAACCATCTATCCCAGATCTATCATGTTGGTACTCAAACTTAAATTGATGTTTTGACGAGATCTATGTGACCACGTGACCAAATTTTTAAATGCTTATTTTTTCGAAACCATCAATCTCAGACCTATCGTGTTGGTACTCAAACTTGATGTTTTGACGAGATCTACGTGAACACGTGACCAAATTTTTAAAAGCTTATATTTTCGAGACTATCAATCGCAGACCTATCGTGTTTGTACTCAAACTTGATGTTTTGACAAGATCTATGTGACCACATGACCACATTTTTAAAAGCTTATATTTTCGAAACCAGCAATCGTAGACCTATCGTGTTAGCACTCAAACTTAATGTTTTGGCGAGAATTATGTGACCATGTGACCAAATTTTTAAAAGCTTATATTTTCGAAACCATCAATCGCAGACCTATCGTGTTGGTACTCAAACTTGATGTTTTGACGAGATCTATGTGACCACGTGACCAAATTTTTAAAAGCTTACATTTCCGAAACCATCAATCGTAGACTTATCGTGTTAATACTCAAACTTGATGTTTTGACAAGATCTATGTAACCACGTGACCACATTTTTAAATGCTTATATTTTCGAAACCATCAATCCCAGACCTATCGTGTTGGTACTCAAACTTAATGTTTTGACGAGATCTATGTGACCACGTGACCAAATTTTTAAATGCTTATACTTTCGAAACCATCAATCGCAGACCTATCGTGTTGGTACGCAAACTTGATGTTTTGACGAGACCTATGTGACCACGTGACCAAATTTTTAAAAGCTTACATTTTCGCAACCATCAATCGCAGACCTATCGTGTTGGTACTCAAACTTGATGTTTTGACGAGATCTATATGACCACATGACCAAATTTTTTGTCTGTCTGTCTATTCGAGCTAATCTCCGAAACGGCTGACCCGATTTCAATGAAACTTCACAGTAATGATAAAAAGATTATCAGAAATGACATATAACACTTTTTGTTTATCTGTCTGTCAGTCTGTCCGTCTGTTAGTTCGAATTGATCTCCGAAAAAGCTGAACCTATTATCAATGAAACTTTTAAAGATGTGATTAAAAGATTGTCAGGAGTACATACAATACATTTTGTTTGTCTGTCTGGCCGTCTTTCTGTCTGTTTGAGCTAAACTTTAAAACATTTAAACCAATTTTAATGAAACTTCGCAGACGTGAAAAGACGGGTGTGAAGAGTGACATACGCTACTTTTTGTTTTTTTGTCTGTCTGTTTGTTAGTACTAATCGTCGAACCGGCTGATCCGATTTTACTGAAATTTTTCAAATATAAAGCGTTGTCCAGAGCGAAAAGCAATTTTTTTTATATACATATAGAAAATCGTAGTGTCTGTTAGTCTGTCTGTTCCAGTTGATTTCCAAATGTCTAACAGACTTTGGGACCGACTTGTGGGATAGCTATTCTTCATGCTAAAATGGCTAAATGGATTTTTATGAAATTAGGTATAGAGATTTATTAGGCAGTTAAGTTTCAGAATGTTCTAGAAAGTGTTACAATGTTCTGGAGCGTCGCGTTCCTTCAACTTTCCCAGTACAACTGTGGTCAACGCGAGCGAAGCCCGCGGGCGGAAAGCTAGTGTACAATAATTTTATGTACACGAGTTCGATTCATATCGAACTCGTATATTACGTCGTCGTCGTTGACGTTTCGTTTGTTTGTTTGTTTGTTTGTTTGTTGTTGTTGTTTGACATTAAAGATTTAAAATTCATTACAAGTTTTGTTAGAAAAAATTACTAAGTTCATAGTAGTAAACTTGTAATGAATTTTAAATCTTTAATCTGTGAATTTATCCTTAAACTAAATAAGTAACCAAATAGCTTTTCATTTAAATTAGATGTCGATGCGACGTCGATGAATCGCTGTAGTTCAAACGAATCGGTGATCTATTTTCATGCACTCGGTCTAAAGTTAAAAGAGAAGACGAACCGGGATGCTGCTATTTCAGTAAATAAAAATATATCTAAAAGATTAGGATAAAATAGACGCCAAGCCCGACATCCGAGAAGGGCTCGTGTTGCATAATTTACTGAACAAACCAAAAAATATAAAGACAAAAAGACATGAAAGGGTAGCAACGAAATAATGAACACGATAAACATAAACAATAATCTGTCATATTATTAAAATTCTTTGAAGTAGCTTCAAGGGAGGAAGTCGTGAGGTTAAGTGTTCCTGAAAGTTTTCGTCTTTGACGTGAGAAAATTTAATTAAAATATGACACGTGTTAAAACGCGGAAACAACGACTTTGGAACTAAGTCGAGACGCCTTCGTCGACATAGAATTTTAATACTTGTAACTATAGCATGGCTTTAAATTGTCAGATATATATGTCAGGGTCGGAAACTGGGAAACTAAACAATATAATAACATTTTGGGCAACATGTTGTTACACGCTAAATGGTCTGGATTTAATAATGTTGTTGCATTGGTCTTCATCGTGATAGCCGAGTGATGGTAAGTCTGCTTCTTGTTTAGAAGGCTGTGGTTCGAATCCCAGGGCATGTACCAATGGGTTCGTTCTAACTTATATAAATACATAAGTAACACAGTGGTTTTGGTCACAGTGGTCGGTAAAATCCACCAACCCGCATTGGAGCAGTGTGGTGAATTAAGCTCCAAGACCCCTCATCCCGAGGGGAGGTCTAAGCCCCTGCCGTGGGGCGTTAATAGGCTGATGGTATGGGTCTTCGTAACCAAATACAATTTGATAAATACGAGTGCTTTATTTGAAACTCACTTTTAATGCGATTGGCTTAGCGATTGGCGATTGCGAGTTTTGAACACACGACGCTATCTTTTCAGATTTTAAAAATGCATATTCTAAATTATATTTAATTTCAACGAAAACCAGTACTTCACGTTAGTTAATTGCGAAATTCGGCCATTAATTGTAGTCATCGTCAAAAGCAATAGAAACCAACAAAAATATTCTAGTTACCTACTAGTTTGTGTCTATTTCCCACTGTTGCATAGATGGACATCATTTCAAACTTTAATGCTATAGATTATCAAATAATCAATAGTTCACTTTCAGCCTGTTTTGGTTTAAAAAACTTGTTTCAGCCAAAGTTTCAGTTTTGACCAAAAATTTAGATTTTGCGATAAACTGCGTTTTTCAATGCAAACCATGCGCTCCGTGCACTCGGGTAATTTGTGAAGGCTATACATGAAATTCATACGTAATTGCTCTAAAGGATATATCGATTCCTGTACAGCATTAACAGGTTAAAATTTATAGTGAAAAAGTTTGTATTTTTCTAAATAAAATATTAAATATTTATAACAATATTTATAATTAAAAATAACATTATATTATGTACAAAATACTATAATCTCATATATTAACTCAATCACTCTACTGCCCAATATAACCAAATTTTAACTGAAATGTTGTTAATATCTAACCTTTCAAATGCCATATTTTCATTTTGTTAACACCTGGGCCCTGGGTCACGACCTGGGCCCAGGAACGTATGAAGCCGTATTTTAAAAATTAAAAAATTTAAAAATTTAAGTTATATTAAATATTATATTAATTAAATTAAAAAAAGTAAATACACTTATTAGTCACCATGAAACACAAACGACTCTTTTATGTACTAAACTGTCTGTACAGTTGGCTTGATATGAAATTTTTACTGTCAGCATAATAGTAGGTATATCTATTAACTAAAGAAACGTTTGGTACATAATCCTAAATATCGTAGGTGCGATTATAATAGATAATTTAGTGTAAACTATTATCCTATTTTACCGTTTACCACAATACCCAACTAAAATTTAGTTACGGAACAAGTAACGTGATCGCTCAATGCACTGCCCGCCGCCGCTGCGTGCGGATTTCTGGTATCACATTTCAGTTATTAGTCGGGCTTCTGAGCTTTCGTGAGTCGACACTAGCTGGCATGTCCGACCCACATAGCGTGAACGGCCTGAAATAATCTTTGTTAACAACTTTGTTGACTTTGTTAACAGTTAAAGGTCAATTGTAGGTCTTATACAAGTAGGTACCTATGTTACGTTAGTGCTGTTATTGTTGTTTGTGAAAAAATCACCGGATCTCCTGCTTTCGCACGAACTTCTTACGACATCGGAAATGAACCTAACGGAATAAAGTAAACACACATATTTTGGATAATATTTTTCGAAATAATTTTTTTTCTCAAAAAAAAAATAGCACAACTGTATCTGAATAAGCTTAAAACTTCGATATATAACAGTCTGTACAACATTTCGATCGAACGAACCGAATTAGTACGAAATGTAACACCAACGCATATTCGACTCCCAACTAAAGGCACTCTTAACCACTACCTCCGGTTGTCCGATTCTAACAATTTTAGTCTCAATCGATCCTCCGTCTAATTACCCCGAGCGGTTTTTTTTTCTTTTTTTCTTATTCAGACCTAGTTCTCGAGATATCGGGATCCCAAAATGAAAATCGGAGAAAAAAATTGCGATTTTTTTTTGTTTATTGCCGATAATTTTTTTGTTTTTGACCTTTTTCCAAATTGTTTTTTGCCATCTTGTAGAGCTCGCCGAGTTGCGTCTTTTCACACCATGTTCATCCCGATATCTCGAAAACTTTTCGTGCAATCTGCCTGTCTCATAAAACTCCCAAATGACCCCCTATACTCCAACGAAATGAAAGTAATTTCCAATGACAAAAAAGTAAACACCTCAAAAGGCAAACAATCTCAAAAGTATAGTATTTGATAAGTTCACGAATATATGAGTAAATGGTTTTCAAATTGGCCAAATTACCGGCTTACTTATAAGCTAATACGTAATAAATTATATCCTGCTCTGAGCAAAGATACGGGGAGAAAATTTAAATACACGTTTTCAAGTTCAGTAATACTGTGATGGACGTTTGAAATCCTATTCAGTGTTTTTATTTTTTGTTATAGTGTTTGTTACATTGGACGCCTGTAACGAATACTACTAATTTCGGAAATATAGTTACCGATTGGTTCCTTGTCTGTAATTTTAACTATATTTAAGAACCTGAAAAGACCTGAAATTATTGACGGTAACAACAAAATAATAGTAACTAAATAGGGTCTTGACACTCACACGTCCTGTTAACGATGCCCTGATCAATGTCACGAAATATATCTCCGACGGCAATCAAATCCGGCACCTTCCGAATGCTAATAATCCATTGAGCTAAGGAGGCGGGTAAATCAAAACTTTCAAAAGAAATCAGTTATAAAATGATTACCTACTCAGTTCCATACAAAGGTATCGATGTATTCTCAAATAATGCACATTTAAGGCTTTACAGCTAAGCCTTGTTTCGCGTTAAAGCGGACAATTACCCGCCCGCAACATTTAACGAGACACGCCAAACAAACGACTCGGATAATTCCGCCTCCACGCCTCATTAAAACCGCGAGACAAATGCGTGTTTTGTTAGGGAAGACGCAATACCTTACGGCTGGATGGATGTAGACTTTTTTAATTATAAGGGCCAGTGCGCGCTATTCAGGACCATAACAACGCTTTGTTACTAAAATGGGCCATATAGTAAAATATTAGAAACCCCAACCTATATTTCTTTAAATTTGACTACACTTTTTATGTGTACTACAACATATTACAGAATTTATCGGTAAAACTAGCCCACTTGAATGGTTATGCTGCAGCGGATCCCCGATAGTAACAGCGCTTGTGTCGCTATATTTATTCACTAAAAATACTACTATTTCTTGTATACTATCGCTGAGTATATTAAGTACTAAGTAAGTTGTAAAAGTGTGCATTACGTTAACAGCCAAAGAATTGAATTACCAGGAGCTCCTATTTTGGAAGCTCTAAATTGAAAAAGATACCCATCAAAAACAATACTTGTCAAAAAAACCAAGTCTCGCAACTCAGTTGTTCTGCGGTAAAAAGTTGTGAGATCCATGTAATACCAAGTCGGTTATTAATTTATTCGGTTATAAATATATTGAGACTTGGCCATCGCCTGAAAACACGTGTAAATTCAATCGCCTGAAAACACATGTAAATTCAATTATTTGGTGCGATGGCCAAGTCTCAATATATTTATAACAGAATATATTAATAACCGACTTGGTATTACATGGATCTCACAACTTTTTACCGCAGAACAACTGAGTTGCGAGACTTGGTTTTTTTGACAAGTATTGTTTTTGATGGGATCTCATTTCTTTTTTTCCTTTTCGGTACCTTCTACTTATTGTATATATGTATATCTATATGTATATAGTTTTTCTAAGATATATTATACAACCTTACGCACTCGTAATAAGTACGAATACGCACGTAGGTACGTTTTTTGCATTAATAAATAATTTAATACACGTGTTTTCATGACGGGAATACCCATTTTTTGCTCGATTTGGCAGGGGCACTACCATGCGCCTATATTTATATGGGACTAGCTTAAACCCGCAGCTTCGCACGCAATATAATAATAACTGCCGTAATAAAACATCGTTACGAATAAAGCCAATATTGAAAAATTTAACTGAAGACTTGGCTGTATGGGCTTAATTTTTTTTTTGCGGTCTTTTCTAGATTTTTTAGTTTTTCCTTGATTCATACACCAAACACTACTTTTATTCCAAATTTGAAGCTTCTAGGTCTGCTAGAAGTGCCTTAGAATTTTGATGATCGGTGAGTGAGTGAGTGACAAAATGAAGAAATTTGACCCGTTATAATTTCTTAAAAATACTGGTTCCAATTGAACGAAATTTGAAAATATGCTTATATAATATGCCTGCATGGTTACTGAAAATTTCAGTCTTCTAGTTTTATCCACAACGAAGTTACAGGGGGTCGAAAATGGTCTGAATTGCTTCGAGAAAAGGATGGTACGGCCGTGACGCTTTTTCGCTCGACTTGGTGGGGGCACGGCCGTGCCCCCAGATTTTTATGTCGTAGACAAGAAATATAATTTAATTAAATTCACATTAATATACTACAATAAAATGGGGATATAATTATTAATTCACCATTCTAGATTCTACACAAAACAATTATAAAATAAATTCAAAAAAAAAACGGAAAAAGCAGAGTCGATCCAGATTCAATAAACTGCACAGATTATGTGCTTTTCTTAACATAACATGAACCGTGAATCACTGGAATAAAGCATAGCTCTTTCCATTTCCTTTATAATTCTGACGCTACGCTATCGTGACAGTCTGATTTGGATGGGGCAAAGTTGCGTTTGCCTGGAATCTGTGAAAATAAATCAAAAAACGTCCAACAAACTACGGACAACGTCTTTTTATATGATACATTTTTGTAAGTTAAAGCTAGCGCGCAAGAATGGGTGTCAGTTTCGTATTTTCAGCAAATTCTAAGGGTATATCTAATACCGTAATATGAAAGCCCACCCATACATGCGGATTTCGTACGGACAGTCTGAATTTAAAAGCTTTGTCCGGGATCAAAAAATATCTGAGTTTCGCTACGGTGCGCGAAAATTGTTTTCCATCCCCTCATGAACCTGAAATTCCCCTAAAAAAAGGAAAAGCCCCAGAATGACAACAATAAAAAAGGCATCGCCCATTGTTATTCGTTTCTTGTTGATTTATTTTCGCAGGTTCCAGGTAAACGTAACCCATCGCTAAGCCGTATGAGTATTAGTTGATTTAAGCATGCTTTTGAAAATAATCCAGTAGCCGTCAATTTATTTGACTTCCATCATTATCATGAAAATACAAGGAGATGCGCTATATGAACCGGCGCAGGATAACATGGTTGAATTTCTCTTAAAGTTAACATCTTGTCCTTATCTGCGCACCGACAACGGAAAAGTCAAAAAATACTCAATACTTTATTACTATATTTGGGTATTAACCACGAGCACAGCTTGCTTTTTAAGATGCTAAAATAGTCTAATTAACATGAAAATAGACAAACTAGCGCTTCTCAAGAGTAATTAATCACTTTCTACTGAAGTGCTGCCGCTAACTTTCTTGAAACGCTGCTTGCTTTCTATTTAATTTTTTTGTGTTTTTAGAAGCATTTGGCCGAGTAAGTGCCTTATTGAAGGCACTTTAACGCGATGTAATATTTAATATATATATATATATATATATATTCAAAATTTTGAATTTGGCATTTAGTTTTAACACTCAACATTATTAAACTATGACGTCAATGAATGACGTGAGGAAATGTCACCATGTAAAATACCAAGTGAATGCTCAATTTAAAGATTGTTTGCACAGGTTTGTATGAATCATATACAAACTTTAACATGATACGCAAAAATAGAAGCGTATGATCTATATGTCATGACATGGATGTGGCATCACAATAGTCGCAAATGGTCCGCAAATTTTTAGAATTATGTGACGAATCGTCACATAACTCCATAGTTCTAGTAGTCTCTTCGATAGCTTTTCGTTGTTCTTGTTTGAATATAAATTTAGCCTATATTTTGCTATGGCGACAACCGACGTAGTGTTGTATATCTATAGCATGCTACACAGACAACATTTTCCGCCAATGTCCTTTCTCAAGTTTCAGGCCATTTCTATACCTTACATTAAAATCGGTTCAGCGGTTTAGCCGTGAAAACGCCAGAGACACTTTCGCATTTATAATATTGGTCAGGCATATTATTAAATTTATTTTATGTTTGCTGGTATTAATTGGTTGAGAATATACTAGTGGAGTCGGTGTCCACTATGACGCACGCAGTGTGAGCTTGGTATTCTAATTTGACTCTCATTATAATAATAATATGTAATAATTTCCTTTAATATCCTATTACTATTTTACAGTTGATAAAGTGAGAGCATGTTTCACGATATCGTAAGAAGTTTTAACCATAGTAAACAAATAAGAGGCTTTTTTAAAAGTGAAAAATACTTAATATCCAAAATTCGGTTGACCCTGCAGGCCATCCCTGAAACTTCCTTTCGCTATTTTCGAGATCAAAGCGCTCGAAAATATCCCTATTAGAAAGCTATTGAGCTTGAAAGCTCAAGCTCAAAATATCGATGTTCATGGTTTTTTGAGCTTTTCGAGCTCACAATATTTATTTTCTGCGCTCTCCAAGCTCAAAATAGAATTTCTATAAATTTAGATTTCTTCGAGCTCAAAAACCAGGGACATATTCAAAGAAAACGTTATTTTGGAAATTTCTGAACTGCGATATCTTTTGAACGCTTCGTTTGGTTTCAATGCAAATTACGGCATTCTATGCAATTTTGTAAACATAATTTTTTTTGTATAAAGTTAAAAATCGATTGGTCGTAAAATCTCAAATTAATGCTAAAAAAAACACTTTTTCGGAAATTTATAAACTGCGATATTTTTTGGCGTCGTTTGATTTTAATTTTTTTGACAGCATTCAACGCAGTTTTTTATGGACAAAAAACGTATAGAAAATTACAAGTAAATTGGTTGGAAAATCTAAAAGTTATCTAAAAAAACCGTAAAAAAAATTATATTTGTTGGTTTTAATTTTCTCAATATTTTTGAAATAGCTCGACCTATTGACTTTAAAATCTAATCAGATCTAAGTCTTGATCAACCCTTTCGAACGCCGTATCGTGGGTCTTAATCGGTTGATCCGCTCTCAAGATATCGTACGACAAAAAAAATTAGATACATACACACACACCCACACAGACATATTCGAACGTCCAGCTGGAAACAGTCAGAATGGCTTCCCAGGATCTCAAAACGTGGAGATCTGTTGAAATCTCGATTTTCGAAAATCGGACCCAAAACAAATAACTTCCCTTGGATACCGGGAAGTTAAAAAAAAGATATCGTTTTAGTTATTTTTAGAAAATACATTTTAGATTACACTCTGGTGTAATGACTCAAGACTTAGTTAACTTGAATCCCAAGAAAGTGATTAAAGGCAAAGGTCGTTGTTTTGGTCGCGTACCTACTCGTTCGTCGTCACTAATTGCCGTGAAATGTTCTGTTTTATGGGTTAGTACAAGAAAAACCTTTATTTTTAATGTTTGAAGTTATTTTTATCGTACACGAAGGTGTATTTTCACTGTAAGCTGTGCCGTGAAGTATTTTGTTAAAATATTTTTTTACTCAATCCATTATAAGAATGCTTCTAATGAGAATTTCGTTGTCTGGCACGAGCCTATATATAGCATTATATACGTAAACTTTCAGAGCTTCAAATTGATAGGTAGCAAATAGATTTTAGATTTATAATAACTACAAAAATGTTTTTCATTAGATTATGATTTTAGTTTATTTCTATTGATTTTTTATGTGTTATGTCCAATCCCCTTCCATTTTATCTAATAGTAATTTTTTTATATTTTTCTTACGCAAAATAAAGAGAAAGATCATCAACAAAATATTTGTAATTTTTAAACAATTTTAAATCCATTTCGAATTCTATTTTAACCATTAATTTGTTTAATTGGTTATTTATTTACCTATTGCATTATTAATTTACTAACAAAAAAATTTGTAATTATCAACCAACATTTTAAAAAGTGGTCGCCGGTTAACTAGTCCACGAGATAGATATACATTTACATTTGGTGTTTGAAACTATTACATAATGTTTCAGTTGATATTATACCCTTATGATATAGTTGTATGAATAATTATAAAAATTATCACGGAATCGAAACAGTGTATCAAATTTAGTGTTAATTTTTAGAGATTATGACTCTGATTTCATCATTCAATGATTCGCGGTACAAGCTTGCGTCAGTCTTTGTTGCCTTCTTTGAGCGTGGGAACTTCGCGCGCTGCATGGGTTAACACGAAACATAACGGACAATTTTCCGAACAGACTTCAATTAAACACATGTATTATCGCTGCTATATCACGGCAATCCATGACAAAATAAATTAAATAAAACCTTGTAAAAAGTCGCAAAGTTTGAGTTAGACAGGGTAGGTTAGTAAAGTGGGTTCGCTTACATCACTGGCTGGCCGAGTCGGTTAGTTGCCACACGTTACTTTGGTTATGCTGCCGTTTTCTGTTATATAGACGATCCTGCCTGTATTTATATGATGAATATTAATAATGACACCGGGTCTTGGTTGTTATATGTATGTGGTGTCTTCGCTTGGTACCCAAAATACAAGCAAATGCTTAGTTTGGGACCTAGACATTGTTGTGATTGTGTGTGTTATTATTATTATTATTATATTGTACACTCGGGTCCATAAGTTTTTAATAGTTATTGTTGATTATTTTTCTTGACGTTGTTTTATGATACTTTGTTGATTCATTCTTCATTTAATTATGCCTAAACATAACGCAATCCAACGCAAGCAAGCTAGAAAAAAATGTCTTTAATATACGTATTTACTGTAGAAAAGAGGCAAACGAAGGAATTTTAAATGTTGAAAAAATACAACAAAGAACAGCTGATGCAGCAGATCTTTTCCAGAAAATCCTAAACAAAACGAAAGATTCTTCTAAGACGGCGCCACATTTCACAAGAATAAAAAAATTTAAACCAATTTTTTTTTTTGGTATTGCTAAAGACAATGAAAAATTAGAATACTCGTAATGTTTGTTTTTTCATTTTACAGTTTTAAAATCTTTTTTACCGACACGCTTTTTCTAAAAGGGCGTAAGTCCATTTAGAGTACGCTCAATACCACAGTCTTCGCAAGACGATGAATTTAAAAAAAAGTAACAGTCAAACTAGTATCAATGTGAAACACTGACGTAAATAAACCTGTATACAGTGGTAGGTATATATCTTACCCTATAAATGGTTTAAATTTCCGACAAAGTCCTGGGCTCTAGAAGTTGTTTTGAAAACAAAAGTGTTTTGAATACATTGAATTAATTAAGACGAATTCATGGAATTAATTTTACAAAATAAATTATAAATAAATTACAAAATATTATTTATGCTGTATTTAATTACGAAAACACTACAAATAAGTATATTTAAAAAAATACTATTTTGAATTATAAATTGAGCTTCAGTATTGCGTAGCAGACTGTACATGTGCTCAGTTCTGTGTGGGGACTGTAGTAGACTGACTGATAGTAGGAGACTGACCTGTAGTACACTTGCTATCTTCGGAAATAAGTTTCCGAAGATGATTGGATGTGAGATCAACAGTTACTACTAAAAAACTACAAATATATCCAATCCATAACTTTTCCAGACCAGCTTTAATTAAAAAAATCAGTTATTCACAATATTACTAACTAATACAGTCAGTGTAAAAACAGACAGACCTCAAAGTGACAGTTCAAAGATACTATGTAGCCCTAAAAATAGGTTCGCATACGTCCTAAATTAAAACAATAAAAATAAACTTCCTCTGAGTTGTAGGTAAAAAAACAATGGTCGATTACTTTACAAATGTATCACAATCTCGACTGTAAACAATACCTTTTGTTGCATAGAATGCCATACTGACAATTTACCTTGATGTTTATTATTTTTTTTTTTACGAAACAGTTTATAAGAGGGGACCAAAGGTTTTCGAAATCTGCGAGTTGGATTTTCAATACATGCTTCTCGTTTAGCGCAGAATTTTTAGCCCACTAGGGGCGTAGGGACCTATACTGACATGTCCTTGGCTGCTGATTACATAACCCTTTCAATAATGAAAAAACCGGCCAAGTGCAAGTGTATGGAACACGAAGGGTTCCATACACCGTAAAATATAAAATAATCCGAAACGTAATAACATGAGTGCAGTGATATGTAGAGACAATTTTTATTACTTATTTTATTATAGTGAACCTTTGGCTTTTAGTATCGTATATAGAGAGAATAATCTCTGCAAAGGAAAGTGTAAATTTATAGTGCCTAGTAATACAATGTAGTTTTCATCATAAAATGTTTTTTTTTTAATTATCTTTTGCAATAACATCACAAAGATAAAATACATCTAGTTTTCGCTCATTGGCTAAACGTTGTCATTTTCTATGGAATTTTTACTTATGAAAGTACATATTATAAGTTAATCTATTACTCGTTAAATAATACAGTGAAGTTAGCTGTGATAGTTCTCCTTTTAACTACGTCATATATACTCCTGTCATAAATTTTTTTGACATATCCAAAACCAACAGTTTGGCAGGTAGAAAGGGGGACACATGACTCTAACAAAAATTAGGACTTCAGGAGTGCATATCTCAACAAGTGATGACTTTAATAAAAAAAATGGTTTGAAACCTTGATATAATTTTTAAGACCTATCGTTTGGTACCTCTCGTGTTAATATACGATGAATTATTTTTTTTCGTACTTCAGTTACATGTATGACGACCTATATTAAAAAAATATCCTAATTTCACTACGTCGTTGTGTAGCGATTCATATAATTACACCTACCTTCCAAATTTCATCTATATATTGCCAATAGTTTCCGAGAAAAACCACAGACAGACAGACAGACAGACAAACGGACGGACGGACGGACATATCGAAACTATAAGGGTTCCTTTTTTGCCATTTGGCTCCGGAACCCTAAAAATGGACGTAATAACACAATATTAGTTTGTTTTCTCCGATTAATCATTTCATTTCTATCAACATTTTCATTTCAATAACTAAGGAACTATTGCCAATGTTAATTGTTATTGTCAAAATAGTCGATACAGCGTTTTAGTCTTCAAAAAAGGAAAACTTTTTTTTTTAAATGGCACGGTAAATGCATAGATAAATATATCATATATGTATCCGAAACTATAATTTAAATAATACACGATATAATTTAAATTGGTTTAAACATTTTCAAATGAATACACTATAGACCATGGACCGAGACCGTTTTTCTAATGTATATTGGGTTTAATAACATAATACGGCAGATTTGTAAAGCAATCATATCATCAAATATGCATGTTTTTATCTCGTTTAGAAATATTTACTACGTAACGCTATACAAAAAATGCTGTCAGCAATAAAATCTTGTAAAAAGATTATTTCTTAGCTCTTTAACTACATTAATCCATGAATCGGAACTCAATATCGAAAACAAATCGAACAATTTTTTCGATGTCGTCGCCATGTCGATGTCGTCTAGTCTGACCATAGCTTTCTCCAATCCATTTTATACGTATATATGTTTATTCGTCTCGTGGCGCCCACTGACAATACCTAGTGGAAACCCAACGATATCCAAACGTCATTTTAAAATGGAAATGTTTTCTTAATTCTTCGTAAACGGAGATAAATACAGATACGTTTGATGATAGAAAAGCTTTTCAAATTTGACGTATTACGTCATCAGCCGCGATACGATACATCAAAAAAACAGCCTCGGCCGACAGTCTACTATAGTAGATTGTATGAAAGTTCAAACCTTCGACCCGTTCTCAATGGATATCTGTGTCTGCATAGTACTAGTATTAAAAAAATAAAACGACTTATATACAAATTAGAAACTTCAATAAAACAAAAAACCGACAAAGTGCGAGTCAGGTTAAGTACATTTTATAAGTTGGGCGGCTATTACTCATTTTAACTCGTACGGCCTAGTTAACTGTGGTTTTCCTTTTAACTGAGTTATATATACTTATTAACAGTCGTGATTACTTTTCACATATCCAAAAACAACGATTTATTTAAAATGGTTGAATTTATAAAAACTTGTCAAATAAACATCACAAACACGACCGATATCGACACTTCTGTGACGTGGAAGTTGACAGCCCCCAACCAGCACTGAACCAGCATGGTGGGCTTATGCTCCGAATTCCTTATTTCAATACTGATGAAGAACTGTATTCCAGCAGTGGTATGAAAGCCTGTTTTAAGAAAGAACCAAAAAAAAAACTAAATAAAATGTTAAAAAAATAAATAAAATACACTCCCGATCGATATTATACTGAATGCACAACATTTCGTTTTTGGCTTAACGTAACACTAAGAGTTTCCCGCGTTTTGAATTCATTCAACCCGAGATCGGCACATACGGAATCCAAATCAAAGCTAGTCTAATTAAAAGTGTAAACATACCCTTTGTAAGTCAACACACAAAGGCCTTCTCCCGATCTATCTTGTAAAGTTTATTTTGTACAGTTTCAGCGACGTAACTTAGTAAGCTCATTATTGGCTCTTCAGTTGGATAAAGTTGGTCAAAAACGGCTCACAAACTGGTGATTTGTGAAACGACTGTTTAGCTAACGCTTATTTCTAAATCGCAGGAACAGCTCGAGTGAGACAATCTCGTACGTTATATTTTTCGTTTCATTTAAGAATTATAGACTTAAAATATTTCCAGTTGGATTTAATGTCTATATTCCTGTCTATGTCTATCCCTGTTTTAAATCTTTTTCTATAATAATTACTTAGCATTGTGACTTGTCACAACAGGGGTCTAAAACTACATAAATCTCTGTTGTACGTTTTATCAAAGATTTAAAAGGAATCCCGCTCAGGATATTTCCTATGGGGTAGTCCTAAGTTACGATAAGCAGGACGCTATGGGATGCTATACCACGTCCGTAACTTTAACATTAGAATTGAAAACTGAATATGATTCTTAGAAAAGGTATTTAAATATGTGAAAACTTTCAACAGTTTATCTATATTAGAACTAGCGTAAGAAATACATTTTTTTTAATCGTGCATCAGTATGAATATGGCTCCAGCCTGTTAAGGTAAGGCGGGACAGTTTCGTATTCGTGTACATACACTAACCCGTATCGGCATACACCAACCCACATTTCATATTTAAAGCGTCCCGTAAATGTCGATCGTGTACCGTATGTATACTGAATCATAAAAACTCTCTTCTACGTTTACCGCCTAACCACTCATACTCTAGCTAGCTCGTGTAAGATAGCGATTTTTAGTCCGAGTTTCAGTACACAAGATACTCGCGCGCCGGTCTTCAACCCCGCGAAATTGCGGAATGTTACTTCGATGCTGTAAAGTGACATTTATAAGCCTATTAAAACCAAAAGCTGCTGTCAAATTAAATTGCTATAAGTCCTGAATACACGTAGTTTCAATTACCGATTCGGTTTGATCGAACCAAGTCCCACTTAAGATTTCATCACGATCTTGACTCTACTAGTGAGTTTGGTTTATCTAACCGTTTTGTAAATTCTATACTATAAAACGAGTGGATGTGGAAAATTTTACGAAAGATTTTCATCCCGTGGCATTTTTCATTCCAAGAACAGTCCCACTATGTATACGATGTTTTCATACATCATTAGTTACGTAAAATGACCACTGAAACGGCCGCTTTATTTAAATCTAACTACACTCATATTAAACTGTTCTGAAATTCTTTCCGCATTACGAAAGATATTTTTTTTTTCAATAGTAAAGGACACCAATTTTCTCAGATGTTGGCTGCCTTACGTTCGTGTTCAAGGTTGATTACAAAAGAAATAAAATCAATAAGAAGATTCTTCTCCGCTTCCCCTAAAACGAGTTCAGTAATCGATAGTTTTATTTTTCACAAAACTAATTTCAAAGCCGTAGTACCCTGCAGTATCTAAAGATATTCGTTGTACCTACTGTGTTTTAGTCCCATAAATTTAAATATCCTAATGTCGATTTTCGTCGAATAGCCATATTTCCCGTTCTCCAGATCCAGAAAAAGTAATTCAGCGATAATGAAAAAAAGTACATGTACAATTTTACATACAGTACCTACCAGCTATGATACACCGGTTAGATTTTATCAGTTTTGGGAATATTTGAAATGAGATAAGGTTTAGCGTGCCTTCTAGATAACGGAGTAGGATTACCCAACGCGCGTGTTTTGGCGACATTGGGGTTACTCAGTCCATGTTTAAAAAATCAGCGCGTGTACGTGACTTTGAATTAATGCGCGGGCGCAGAGCGGTTATAGTCCCTATTAATACAATACAATACATAGAGTGGAGATTATATTTATCGTGATCCATGTTCAGTATTTATTATTTATTTAAATTAATTAAATTTTAATTTAAACTATTTAAACCTATTAAGATTTAAGATCGATGTAACTGCATGAGGTATTATAGAGCGAATTCTTGGCGTGGAAAGAAAACACTAGTGAGAATATAAATTGGCGCCAAATCTCGACCGAAAGATGGTATTAAGAAGTAGAACGACTAATGAAATAAGCGAAAGGCGAGAGTATGAAAGGCTAAAAGGTAAAGTAATACTTACATAGAGAGTACCCTTAAGTACTTCACGTATTTTATTTACCCATAACGGCGTTTCTATTGGAGCGGGTTATTTAGTCGGGAGCGGCGGCGCGGCGGCCACGCGTCGTTACAAAGCTATTTTGTTTTATAAATTTACTCGTATGGTAGATTGCCATACGAGTGACAAATACGAGTTAGTATCAGAACCAATCTGTGAAATATGATTAAAAATTATAGGAAATAATGCATTTTTTGAAGTGCTTAAGGGACAGGAATTTCTGACAGACGGATAAGTGTTCTCAACGAACCTGTGATGAACTCAAAAGCATTCACCACTGGCAGATATATCAGCAAACATGCAGATGCACGCACCAAGTACGATCGCCATTAGAGGGTGTGGCGTCGCGGCTGTTGCAATTTACTTTCGATCACAAACCAATCACAGGCGCTACGCGGTCGTTGCTCCGCCGATATTCGTGTATTTATGCGATTTTGAAGAATATTTTCCATTTTCCTTCATGACTAAAAAGAAAATTTCTCATTTCGATTGTTTTCCAGAGAAACATGTTAACTGTTGAGTCGGTGAATGTATTTAGCAGCCGTTATTTGTGAACAACTTAGATATCAATGGTAAAGCAAAAAAATATTATGCGTGCATATAAAATTAAGGTTTTGAACTCTATTACACTACTCAATGTGATGTTTAACATCAATTTATATTCTTTCTATGGCGAAAGTGTGGTGTGGTCATATAGAAACATCAAATGTATTTAGTATTTTTTAAGTCATTAAAATACTTAATTACCGACTCCGTTATCTACATCTATCACACTTATTACAAACAATCTATCTGCAATACTGAAAACGCAAAAACCTCAGGTTCAATTTTCAAACACGTGTTGGAAATATAGATTATATTGTTTAACGTGCTGTGGCACAGATTGTTCTGCAAAATGTTAGAATTTTTTGTATAACTCTGTACAAATTTTAGTCCAGATGTAAACAAGATCTACACGTATATTTCTCTGTGGCGCAGTGAAAGCAAAGGAAATCAAAATAAACTCTTAAAACTCGTAAGATGAAAAATTAGTCGATCCTTGATGCAATTTACTTTCCATCAAATTCCGATCATCGATCTATGCATTAAAGGAGCGTTAAACGGCGTATTATAACATCGTAAACATCTAGCCGTGACTGGGTACTTTGATTTCGTCGTCTCGTAAATCATTACAGATCTGTTTTGGTAAGCAAAGTGGTTTATAAATGAATGGAAGCCATGGAAGCCCTGCCCTATCAAGGTGTGTGTTAGCTTCACGTACTGAAGAGTCGGCACTGTCTCGTTATTTTATCCAGTATTACCCATAATACTTAAGTTTTGTAATACATTTATTTTAATAATTATAAAATTCCCTTCTATTTCATAGTTACTAAAACATTTTTATTACTTAGTATCTATACTAATATTATAAAGAGGAAAGCTTTGATTTTTTGTTTGTTACGGATAAACTCAAAAACTACTCAACTGATTTTAATAAAATTTTAACCTATAGAAAGCTACATTATCTGCGAATAATATTTTAATTTCAAACTACAGTGAAAAAAAAAGAATTCTGTTGTCAAGAAAATATAGTCTTCAATATATACAAAAGCATATTCTTGGACCAATACAATTCGCATTGACATAAGAATTCTTTTTTTTTTAAATGTGTACACAGAGGAATAAGAATTCTTAAATCAATGCAAATTGCATTGATCCAAGAATATGCTTTTGTATATATTGAAGACTATTATTTCTTGACAACAGATTTTTTTTCTGTGTAGCTTTTCGCCCGCGGCTCCGCTCTTGTGGGCTACATAGTTCTACCGGGACCGCTATATTTGTTTCCATAGATATAGTTTATAAGCTGAAGAGTGACATAGGCTACTTTTCATCCCGAAAAAAAGGGTTCGCGTAGTACTGTGTGTGTAGTCCATGCGAGCAAAGCCGCAAACGAAAAGATATTACTAATAAACTTACTATTATTTTAGTAAGTTATAACTAAAACTGTAAACTTAACGTGTTTCGTTTTAAAGTACCCGGTTAGCTAGAAAGAGTGAAAACTACCCCGTACTTTCGACAGCTCCTTGCGACCGGTTCTAATATTGATTACTTCGGGTTTTAGGTAATGTATGAGAATTGCGTTCAATGTCTTTTAAATATTAAACACACGCGGAGATCAGTTTCATCGATAAAAATAAAACTGGAACTATATTTTTGTAGTGTACCTATACCTGCACTAAAATCATCATGGCAACATAAACCGATTCATTGAATAATAAAAAAGAAATAACAAATACATGAACATTTGCGTAGGTACCTACTATTTCAAAGAGCTGCGAAAAACAAGGAATCACTAATTTTTTTAAATTATTCTTTTCTTGAAAACGCTATAACGTCTGAACCTTAGAGAACATAAAGCGGCGAACGTGACAACCGGATCGTCAGTTAAATTTGAGTGGCTATTGACAACAAAGTGAATTGATGAGGAGGAAAGAAATAAATTAGTTATCAGTATCAAAGTGATGTGTGGACGTCGAGATTAATGGATTCATTCAACTGCAAAAATGACTTGACATGCATTTGTCTAAGCGTCATATCACGTAAAACCCGGAATTACTACAAAAATATAGTAAATCGGTACTGAATGTTAAGTAACCACTGAAGATGACATTACTTGGATTGGGCCTTCTTACATCATTACATCATTTACATAGATGGTAACATAACGCATAAAGTGGTAACATGCGCATTTGGCATTAAGTTACTTACGCCACTTCTGGCACAGCTGTCATACTTCAAAGACGCGCGACTTCTCATCCGCCGAGAGAAGCCCGTTTCGTGTTGAAAAAGGAATAGTTTAAGAGAATTCTAACGCCTTCCAGTACAAAGCTCATTGCAGTTTGGATTTAAGATTTTAATTTATATCGGGTGTTTTCGTGAATTCCCGAATATTATTTTATTTGCCGTAGGTATGTACTGAATACTATTAAAATTTTATAACTGTATATTTTCAATATTGCCGAGTATGCGGAAACATGCTAATCATATAATTTCCTAATAATAAGATCAAACTTAGTTTTTAACCAGATTTTCGTAACGACTATCTAAAAGAAACGGTTTGGGTTAAATCACATTATGAATCATTGATTAAGACATGAACAGTGTTAAGTATACTAGTCTGTATGTATAGGTATAAGATATAAATTTCAACGTTTTTGTCTATAAAATACGAAATAAAAATGTTTACGTAAAAAAATCTAATATTCCGTATACAGTACGTACTACAAACACTTCACCCATGGAGTTGTGACAGTTTTCGTGCCACACCCCCTGAGGGTTGCATGAAATATGCGTTCGGGTACTGTACAACAAGAAACCGCCGTCGTATGAAAAAATGAGACAGACGTCATAAAAATCATGATTGAGATTCATATTCGTACCTACCTCGTTCGACGTCAACTTTATTTCACGGTCGTTCCATAATACGGGCGGTGGCGGCGCGCGAAAACGCCGATTGTATCTCCATCTCTTTAATTATATGTCAGAACAGAGAGCTAGCGTTAGAAAACGTACATAAAATATCACCGAACTGTTCGGTTCTAATTATAATACGCAAACAGATATGGTTCGTAGAAGGTTAGTATTGCGTAGCGAGAGAAGTTTGAGTCTCATACACAAGCATGTAAAAGTCGGCCTGTCTTTGTGTTGGCATTGTATTGCGAGCGTCCATCCAAACACTATATAGTCAAAGCGTCTATCCATGACTTCATTATACAATTTGGTACAGCAGCCTTTCTTGAATACAAAGACATCTTTCCCGTAACACATAAACGCGAAAACAATGATTCAAAAGAGTAGTGCATGTAAAATTAACACGGTACATTTTCTTGTGCACAATGATGCAATCCCGGTGCGGCAGCGCTCTCCTCTCGTTATTCGCGCGTCTGTGAACTTTTCGAATAAATTAAAGTCTGAAGTTGGGGTGCACGAAAACGCGTTTTTATACAAACCGCGTTCATATGGAGCACGATAATGAGAATTTCTGCTATCTATAGTTAGGCAACTTTAACGTATTTAGGTATATAACAGATTAGTCCAAAATCTACAAAAACGTCGCGACTTTGACATATGTGTAAATGTTGCTACGAACGATGCCAAATGTTTGGTGTGGGTAAGTTATTGGAACAAGCTCATTGCTTTGTTCATAAACTGTGGATAAACGGTGATTCTGATTTGTGTATGAATAAAGAGGCCAATATAATATGAACTCAGATAAATATTAACTATAAAAAAAAATTCATACATGAACAGTGGCATAGGACGTGCACTGTTTGAGGATGGTGAGTTAATTACGTGGACCTACGGAAAACTGAACGATTTCGTCTCGAACAGAAATTTTCTTTGGTACTACGAGTATTATATATCAGTTTTCCGATAAAATGATCTGGGTGAACCGAAAAGTTATGAAAATGCATCATTTCCCAATTTTTTCAACATATGACGACCGCTTAGCCTAGTGGGCAGCGACCCAGCCTGCGAAACTGGAGGTCCCGGGTTCGAATCCTAGGTCGGATCAGTATTTATATGATGAATATTAATACTGGTACCGGGTCTTGGTTGTTACATGTATGTGGTGTCTTCGCTTGGTACCCAAAATACAAGCTAATGCTTAGTTTGGGACCTAGGAGTTGTTGTGATTGTGTGTGTTATTATTATTGTTATATGTTTAATAATTTCATTTTTTTTTTAAATCAATTTGTGAGTGTTATTTGAAATGTATTTTTAATTTCATTTCAGTTCAAAATTACGCATCAGTGTAATTTTCGGTGAAAAAAATTAAAAGTATCAAAATAATATTGGTTAAATCCTGTAGACCATAGAACAAACGAAGCTCAAGAGTGCTATAATAATTTTTAGGGTTCAGTACCTCAAAATATAAAAAAAACGTTTATAGTGCCCGTTCGTTTTCCGTTTGTCCGACCGTTCATCTGTCTGTCAAGACTCTTTTTCTCAGGTACGTGTTGAACTTAATATCAAATACCTACTTAGGTTTACCGTCTCTTGGAGCTGTAAAGAAATCAAACTTCTAAGTCAACAATAATATACGTCGCATATTTTGACACTCACAAATAAATCAACACCTATAGCCTAGATACTTCCCGTCGATTTATACACAATCATATTTAGCAAAACGTAAGGTGTCATAGTTCAAGTAAAGGAAAATATCCGAAAACCGTTAATCACACATAACAATATCACATAAAAAATGTCTTCGATTATATACATTTTTTTATAAATACATACAGAACCCTTGATGTGCGAGTCTAACTCACGCTTGCCCGGTTTTCTGTGTGATATATATTTTAACAAAAAAAAGCAGTTTTAGATAACATGTTATGGATGCTATCTTCCAAACTATTTTTCTTTTTTAATTAATTAATTAATTAAAGAGAGCAACCTCCTTTGAATCAATTGAATCACGTAATTTGTAATTATGTAATTCACATGTAACTATTGGTAGAGTATTTTCACTTTAAGATAATAATAATAACGTATACATCACAACAACGTAACGTCCAGGCCCCAAACTAAGCATTAGCTTGTGTTTTGGTACCAAACGAAGATACCACATACATAAAACAACCAAGACCCGGTACCAGTATCAATATTCATCATATAAATACTGACCCCACCTGGGATTCGAACCCGGCACCCCCAACTTCGTAGGCAGGGTCGCTACCCACTAGGCTAAGTGGTCGTCATGATGATAACTGTGCACAAACTAAATGTAAATAAAGACATAAATCTATATAAATAATTAAAACTTTTCATTGAAAACACCCATAGCGGGAAGGAAAATCTCTATACATATTTACTAAATAACGAAGTACAAATACAAAATGATCTCATTTGCTTCATTTAGAGTTTAATCATAATTTTACGTTTATCGTTTACCTTAACCACGGCCTTTAATAAATTCACAATTAGTTTGTTTCTTTAAAAAAATAAATAAGCTTTCGATAACTTTACTAACTTAACAAATGTATAATTTATAAACCAAACTATTAATTTGCGCACGTGCCATTTTAATGTTATGAGTGTCTGTTTTATTGAATTTTATTATATATTAAAATTGATTCAAATATATTTTTTTGGTGATAGCGACAAAACCCAGTACTTATTTTGGATACAGCACTACAAAATTATTATAGAACGGCTGCTTCTCACACCTACTAGAGGCGAAGAGAGTTTGCGTCGCTTCTGTTTGCTAGAACATAATATATGATTGAAATTGACCCGTTGGCCGAGTGGTTAGAGACTGTAACTGCGGAGCCGAGGGTCGCGGGTTCGATTCGCGTATATATTATTAAAAAAAGGATATTTAAGTATGTATATCAGTTGTCTAGTTTCTCATAATACAAACATAACACTTGCTTACTTTGGAACTAGGTGGCGCGATGTGGGATGTCTCAGATATTATTATAATATATTTTTGCCTTAACTTTACGATAGGTATTTCTGCGTCAAACAAACCTAAGTTCCATAGATTTTGGATTGACTCCAGGCATGTAAAACGCAATAATATAAACTGTTTTGAAAGGGTTGAAGTGAACGAGTAACACCACATAATTTTATTTTAGAAAAAAAAAGACTGAGTTCAAAATTCTTTCTTGCCGATGTCACAAAAGCAACGCATCGTTTACCATTGTAACTATCATGGCCTCTCTACATAGATGTGGATCGAGGAATCTTATTTTCGTGCATATACTAGGTATACTACTGTAGTAGTAAATAGTATTATAGCTATGGATATTATAATTTCTCGTCTTATGTTAAAAAAAGGTTGATTGTATTGGTTTGAGATGCGATGGAGTCCGTACAAACATTGAATTATTTTGATTTATTTTAGATTGTTTTTGAAAATAGGGATTAAGGCAGTGAAGGAGTACAGGGCTTCGTTCGGCCACTACGCGCCGCACCTTACAACCCAGCTAAAATTGATACGATTGTTTGCTTACGGTAATATTTTTTTTGCGGTTTTGTCATTTTCATGTGTTTTCAGAGAAAAAAATATATCAAACACTATTAAAGAAGGCAAGTGAACTACTCAAAGAATGACTTTGTTTAGTTGAGTTTAATTGATTTTGTTTGTTTATCCTCGTTTTGTTCGTAATACAAAAGTTCAACTGAGTCTTGATTTTGACAGATAGATCCCTAATTCTAAGTACCTAATGATAAACAGCGTTTATGAATTTCATGAAAATCAATGTAGATAAAAATAAAAATACGTTCTAAATGATGAAAAACAACAGAATTTCTACAGCGCGATTAGGTTTTTTTTTTAATTTTTTAAGTTAACCCTAAAACTCGAAAAGAATAAAATTCAGTGTTCACAGAAACGACGTCAACTTTACCCGTGTAAACTGCATACTTAAACTGACGCAGTCTAACGATTCCCAAGCCCTTTGCGTGTCGCATAAATAAACGCTTCCGAAAGCGCCTAAAAAGCAGTAAGTACGGCCGCGGTAACAGGTTGTCCATGTGAACTTGTACAGTTATACGACTATCCCAATTGTGTCGACGAGAGCTGTCCTACATTGTACGTACTCGCAGTTTTGTCAATTGACTCGTAACTTTAAAAAAAAAATTATTTACTATTTTAAAATTGATAAATCTACATGAATAACACATTTAACATGCATACTCGAGAAGCAATAGAAATGTATTCTTTTGAAAATTCTTATTGAAGTCGGGCAGTTCAAAGTCAGCACAACCTAATTTTACGCCATTTTATTGATGCTTCCCGTCGCGCACTTTATTGACGTTTAATATTTCGTGGGGTTCACAGTCAAAGCTATTTGCATCTCAGGAATTCATGTCTATTCCGTTTCCTTTGGCAACACGTCTTTTAGAACATATCTAATGTCAAAATGTTTTGACAATTTAAAAATGAAATAAATATCGTAGGTAAATATATCGTTTTTTAGTGGACATTTGAATACAACTGTACATTAATCATATATGTTGTTTATGATCCGTGAAATTAGGGTATGCTTAAGTTCAGAGTTGAAGGAAAATCGAAGAGGGATAACTCCCACGGGAAATGTTCTAAAAGTCAAGGTACTCGCACACCCTTGTTTATAAGATAAACATAACCAGCAAAATTTGTATTTCATAAACATTGCGATTTAAACCATGGGTGCTGCTTTCTAAAGTCATAAATTATTGTGAGTTCATCTTTCAGACAAGTTTATTTATTTCTAAATTTTTTTGCACTTCACTTAAGTGATGTGATGGCATTAATATATTTCTATAATTTTTTTGCGGTTGCTAAATAACAAAAAATCTGTCGAGCTTCCCAAATCCTAATCTTTTAATCCTAGTTCCATTTCCATTCACTCTACCTATTCTTCTTATTTAAAGAACAACAATAGGATTTGTTTCATCAGAATGTTCGGCCGGAATTAACAGTAGGAGCTTAAAGCTATTTTACAGTGAAAATTCAATTGAAGTTTCAACATTGAAAAGTGCAAATACTTCACTAAATAATACAATTTCCTCATTAAATCTGTATCAGTAATCGCCACTTTGTCTCAATTAATTTCAGAATTTCCTAAAGTAATCACGTACTTACTTTTGTGCACTTAGTTATATCACTTGTTAATACAATAAAACAATAACAAAAATCACAATCGAAATAAAAAAAAATATAAGATATTTACACACCATTATTGAAAATAAATAAATTAAATATTGGTTTGGAAAACAAGGAAGAGAAGAACCGGCAAGAATCTCTTCCAAATTTATTTTATTTAAATATATATGTATATATTTTTTTCTACTTTTTTTAATTTAATTAAATTATATAAATTAAATTAAATTTATAACGCTTTAAATAACTATTACCATGATGTCCATGTCCATGCGCACTTACCAAATATTTGATAAATACAATAAGTAAGCTTTCTTCATGAGTTGGACTTTAACTCGCTCTATGAATTAATTAGAATTTAAGTTAAACATTTCTTTTGGAATTTTATTATAAAAACGGATTCAATTTCCTATGAAAGAATTATTAACCTTTGAAACTCTGAACCTGGGAATTGATGACATATGCTTATGTCTTGTATTTAAGTTGTGGCCATCGCCTACCCTATAGAGAAAGCATATAAGTTTTTGTGTACATAAATTATATTTTTAAGTGACAAGGGACTGTCAAAAAGTTACTTTTAAAAAGTGGTAAATTTGCATCGATTGTAGTGCCTAAGAACACTGTTGCATTAACTAAACTTAATGAATCCCCACCAAGTCTCAAATTGACATCAACTTGTCGTAACATTAACTTCTGCAATATAATGTAATAGTACATTATTTAAGACACCGTATCTATGAATGCGATGGGCCCTTAGCGAAACATGGGTTCTTCCACATAATACTCGTATGGTGAATGAATAAGAAATAACGTGCCAGGTCGGTGTACGGGCACACGGGTCGCTAATTATGAAATAATAAGCTCGCCCGAACAAAGGCTACCCCCATTATCGCAGCTAGTGTGGGAGTCGTGTTTGTCACGAACTATCGACATGTGGGTCTACTACTTATGTCACCATTACTGTCATACGATACTTCAAATCGGTGTTGTTTGGCCAATTAGCTACAAATATTCGAAATTATCTTCTACAGGAATGAAGCTTTTCTGTTGTTCTTACGTTATTCATACCAAAATTAATATGTAGCAGATAAAATAAAAAAATACACTTTACGAATTATAGGAAAAAAGGCGTAAAACTTAAAAAAGCCGGTCAAGTGCAAGTCGGACTCGCGTGGAGAAGATTCGGAACTTATAAATCATCGCATTACCGACTACGTTTTTTTTTTTGATTTGAATCAAAAGACAAGAAGTTGTAGTTGACTCGTTCGTACAATATACGCTGACATCGTGACCACGATAACAATTGAACTTTAGTTCTCAATGAAATATTTTCTGTGTACCGCGAGAATTTAAAGATTAAAACTTCCATTAAGAGGAAGTTTCCATACAAAAGGCGTCAACAACGGTTGCAACCCATTAAACCTAAACCGATTGGTGCAAAAAAATTATATCGTATTTAGATCAGTAAAAACTAGGTCTATATACGTTTCTCATTTTTTAAATATTTTGAAACATCATTAGAAAAATAGCCGATTCAGCCCTAAGGGGCTGTAAAACAATCAAAGAATTAAAAAAAAATAAGAAAAAAACTTTAAAATATTAAAAAATTATAATTTGCCCCCCAAAATTAGATTCTGTTAATCGCTTAGATTTTGTTGTAAAATATAAGTAACGGCTTATATATGTATAGGTATTTTTTTTTTTAGGCTCAATTGCTTCGGAGATAATGGGGGAATGGTAAATTTTCGTATATTTGTTTCATACACGGTAAAAAAAAAAGAATTCAGTTATCAAGAAAATATAGTCTTAAATATATACAAATACCGCATTTCTTTGACCAATGCACTTTGCATTGATTTAAGAATGCTTATATCAATGCAAATTGCATTAGTCCAAGAATATGCGGTATTTCTATATATTGAAGACTGTATATTCTTGATAACAGAATTCTTTTTTTTCTGTATACTTTTTAAATTATATATTTTAAAAATAATTTTTTTCATTTCTTATAGTAATACTTCATTTGATTGATATATTTCACTTTCATTTGATATGTCACATAAGGTAACTACTCGAGGAAAGTTTATGGATTTTCATATTTGCCCCACAAAATGAGAACTTGTTTATTCAGGTTATACTTACCTATCTATCCGTACTTCTGTGATTGGGGCACCTAACTCTGTATATGAACCATATTCAAACTTTTCTCGTTCAGTCGATTTGGAGAAAATTGGCTGTGACAGACGGACAGACAGACAGGGACCAGAGTGGTTCTTTAAGGGTTCCGTTTTTCATCTCGAACATACGGAACCCTAAAAAGGTTTAAACAACTACAATTTACATAAAAATTATAAAAAAATTAAAATAAGATATTACGAATGTGTAACTGATAAATAACAAGGCTTAACTTACTACGTGGATACACGTGTAACACATCCAAACTTCCAAACATACAAAAGTGAATGGGCAACTCTATATGGGTTCCGTACTCAGGGTGTATCAAGTTGTGGTATATGTCATTTTTAAGTTCGTATCAATAGCTTTATTTTATACTATGACACCAACCACGAAACACGTGCAAGGAAATAATTATGAGTTATTTTTAGTTTTCAGAACTTATCGTACAATATTACTTTATTACTAAGCATACTATGCGGCTACCTTTCGTCATTCCACCGCCGATTGCATGCCTACAAACTCCTAAGACTGACCGAAAAAAACTGCAGGTATTGCATAAGCTCTGTATCTATCTGTAGATATCTCTAGTTGTATCTAGTGTAGGGATGTTGGTCTTGTATTTCTTATTAAAAAATATAATTAAAGGCCAATATTACGTAGGTCTAAATAATTTCAAAAAATATCAACTAGTGATTGGGATTATAAAAATACATGTGAGAATCATGCAGTTTAAATATTCACAAAACCACCTAGAATGTATAGGGGTCCCCTATTTTGTAGCTACAATAAAAAATGCAATTAAATCAAAATAAGGGCGTCATTAATATTTATTATTTTAAACTATCATTGAACTAATAATCTAGATCGAATCAAAAGTTGCTGGCAACAATATATTATTTTGATGCCTCTTCCATCCAAAATACCATATAAAGCTCATTATATGAGCACATGTGTCGACTGTTATTCGCCCTATTAGGCACGAACAGTAATAATTATTCGACTATTTAGCGATAGAGACAGGTAGCCGCCCCGCACAGTATGCTATATAATATGGTAAATAAAATAATATAAGTAAAAGAACTCTATAAGCTAGAAATAATGTTTATTTATATAAAAATTAAATATTTCATATTTCTTTTCCTGCACGTTTCTCGTTGTTGGTGTCGTACAATAAAATGATGCTGTTATTAAGACCCCTATAATGCCATATGTCACAACTTGATACACCACTGGGTACGAAACCGCCCATTGTCTTTTGAATTTAGGTAACACGAATATGTCGGACTTGTACATACTAACATTAAGATGGCTAGAAGTAATGATATTTTTACAAATACCACTCAAAGGTCAAAATTAACTTTATATAATTTCAGCGCATGATCATTGCATAGCTTCCTAGTTTACGATTACATATTGCAAATAGTAAACAAAAATAAATATTGGTAATAAAAGAATAATAATTTCTCTATTTTGAAAACATACTAAAAACATTTAAAAAAAAACACATGCAATACTTCCCATAGTTCACGCTCCAACAGTATTCTGTAATTACCGGTTAATAAAAATATGACCTGGATTTACACCCCTCGTAGACAGCGTAGGCAGGTATGGTAGGTTAAACGTTTTTCCACAAAAAAACCAATGTCGAAAAGGAACAGCCAAATCACGATGTTTCGGTGAAAAATAATCTATCATATAAACCGCTGTCAATCTGTGGGAAAATAGTTCTAATCCAATTTATGCCGACACCGCAGGCATGCAGTTTGGCTTGCACAAACGATTTTGGTTCAGTAATCTACAAATATATCTAACGTACAGTGTATTTTAAAGCTTTAAAATGCAGATACGTCTTGGGTGGATGAGGTTTTGTAGATACGTCTTATCCATACAGTTATTATTTACGCAATCGCATTTTAAATATTTTTTTCTAGTGGTAAATTAACTTTTTTTGAAAATAAATTCTGATTCACATTGCTGAAAAGTATGTTATTTGCGATATGTAATTTGGTGAATAAAAGTGTTCAAAAATGTTACATAATTTCTTTGTTATAAAAGCGAAGCCGATTTGGTCACTTCAAAACAATACTATAATTAAAAAAATACACACGGTTATAAATTTTACATAGCTGTCAACACAAACTGCGGGATTACTCTTTTTACCACAAAAGAAATTGATCTAGCCTCGTGTAATTTCGGCTCCCACGCCACCGTCGTCGTCGCATCGCGCATCGCTAGAATACCGTTAAGCCACTTTTTCACTAGGACGGGAAGACAAAGATAATGTACTCGTATAATGGAAGGCTTTTAAACTGGGATCCCACTGCATAAAATCTTACGTCATGAGCTTTTGAACTTGAAATTTGAAATACATGAGACATCCCACACAGGGCCATCTAGTCCCAAAGTAAGCAAGTATTATGCTTGTGTTATGGGTAACTAGACAACTGATATGCATACTTGAATTATTCTTTTTTTTTAATAATATATATATATTTACAACCAGAAACGGAACGAAATAACCATGTTCATGCACACAAATATTTGTCCCGGGCGGGAATCGAACCCGTGACCCTTGGCTTCGTAGTTAAGGTCTCTAACCACTCAGCCAATTGGTCAGTCAGCTGGATATTCTAAATTATTTTCGTAGCACAATAGTGGAAATTATACCTTTAACTAATTTTTTCTACCGATCAGCCTTTAGGAGAGTTTTGAGCACTAGATAAATTTGGTTCGACATCAAGTACTAGTACGGGACTTCGACGATCGACGGACAAATTTTTTTCATGCACACTAACTCTGTTCACATGCAAGTCACAGATGAAGAAAGCTTTGTCTGCCGACTGTCAGCCTCAACAAAAAACCCTTAAAAATGAAGATTGGCGGACAAAGTTTTTATTTATGCATTCGCAGACATTTTTACGGTATGATTGTAGCTATTATCTATATATTATTATATTTTATATACACTAGAAAATAATCTGGTATTGATAGCTTATAACGTAAGGTTTTATGCAGTGAGATCTTAGTCTAACTATACCTATAATAAAATCGTAACGAAGTCAATCCTGTACATAAAGTATTTTTTCAAAACAATAATTTTTATGGGTTACGTAAACGATACTGAAATCAAAACAATATTTTTTTTAAATTTTTGTGTTTGTGTGTGTCTGTATGAACATGACAAGCTTACAAATTATTGAACTGATTTTAGTAATTTATTAGTCGTAACTTAGGTGATCTAAGATACAATTTATCACGCTTTTTTATTTAAAAATTAGACAGGAGACGATTTTCTTCATGATTTTTAAGGACAGGATAGAAACCGAAAATTAAATAGTGGGCAGCAGCTTTATTTGGAAATAAAATAAATAATAACACGACATAGGCAAGTTTCACAATAAACTTCAAAGCAAAAGACCAACACGACAACAACAACAGGTATTGCATGCACATGGTTGCGAGTAGTGTTGCCAATCGTCCCGTATTTTCCGGGATCTCCCTTTGAGACGGTTTATCAGCGTTCAAATAAGTTTGGTATTTATCCTGATTTTGTATACTCCAACTTTTAATATTTATATGGTGGCAACTTTATTTGGAACACTAATGCAGGCCAAATCGTCCGGACAATTTCAAGCGACATGGCTGCATAAAATAGTTTTATTTAGTAAAAACAATTTATTAGGAAAAATCTAGAGTATAAATTATAGAAAATGGCAACCTCTTTTGGTTATGTATATTTTCATTAAATATTGAAAAAATATTTCTACACACTAAAAACCACTGGGCACAAATCATCCAGTATCAACAAAAAGATTTATATCTAAAACGGTCTCTTTACCTAATTGCCTATTGTGTACATTATATTTAGACGTTGTACAACTCTTATTTTCGTGTCTTGTGTGAAAAAGCGGACCAAGTCATTTTGATACGCGGAACAATTTGCTCGGTTCGCGTGCATGACAACCGCTTTTTCACCTTATCAACTGTTGCCCGCAATTAGAAATTCTCGCCGCGCCTTCGAGCGAAATTCGGAGGTGTATGTACATAAGACGGGTTGTAACACACTTTATAATGCAGGAAGTGCTAATGTGCCCAATTACAAAAAAGTTTTCCTTATTTTACGGGACCGTTTTGGTGTTTTAGGTTTTATTTTCATCCCGCTTTTACTATTATTGCCAATACTAGATTTCCAACACATTATGCAGCTAACTTTATATGCTCCGTTCAAATCTTTCTATCTTTTTAACAAACTTCATACAAATTAGGAAGTATTTTTTGGAGCCTTCGTTTCTCTAAAGACATAATCACATGGACATTGCAATACATATGAACACTGAACCATAGACTGAACTGTCAAACCAATTGTTAGTCGTACAAAAAAAGTGAAACGCATTGCTTTTGACTTGATCGATTCTCTAATATATTTATTTTTATAATGTTTTTACCCAGATACGATGCGATGTAATTTTTTACTCAATTATTTATACCTTACAAAGCGACGACCCTACAATATACTCGACTGCGTAAAAAGCAAAGTTTAGTTCGCTTGCACACCAGACTGACCGATTTAATGGTTAGAGACCCTTAACTGCACAACCAATAGTTACAGGTTCGATTACCTTCCGCAAATACTTGTGTACATAAACATGTTTATTTGTTCCGTGTCTGAGTGAAAAATATCTGCAGATATATATTAAAAAAAAAAAAATATCTATATAGTATACCTTCTGCTTAGTTTTGGATTAGACCTTTTGGATTAGACAGCCACATATGAAATGTCCCAGGTATTATTATTAATAACATAGGTATATTGATAAAACTTAACAAATATATTTAAAAGGAAAATAATAAAAATAAACTTAAAATCGAGTGAGCAATTGATGGGTGAGTATTGTAGCTATTATAATAGAGGAAGACAAAATCGATAGAGAGCTCTCAAGCACACCTCCGAACAATCTAGGTCACGCCATTAAGTATGCGTTTGACTGACACTGCATTCAATCAATGCTCTGTCGACATTGCGATCGATTTCAATCCAAGATAGGAAATATGCTAAGCGAAAAGTACGGAGGTTCTCTCAAACAATACTACGCAATTGCTGGAGATTAAAGAATAATAAACATTTCCTTTTGAATAGAGACGAGTCAAAGGTTACATAATAATAGTTCATGTCTATTAACCTCATTGTTTTTTAATGTCGCGTTGTATATTAAAGTAATTACCTGAAATTATGTCTAAGCAATTTTAATACGTGTTCGGCACGATAATTTTACAATCATTGTATTGCATCTCCGAAGCATTAATTATTTTCTTATAAATAATCCTAGTATGCATAGCTAAATAATAGATATGCCCTTTGTTTTCATCATTACAATAATTGTGACTGACTAAATATTTCGTAAAGCGTTTTGACATTATTATGACTAATCTGTGATTTAAATCTATCTCTGGATTGTTCTAGTCAACTATTGCAAATTTCTTTTAACCCCGCCCCTGTTTCTCTGCATTGTTTAGGTCACAACACTAGATGCGCTACTGACAAACTTATTTATTTATTTTAATATAGTTTAGTGTGCGACTGTAATAAAAATCACGAGAATTTTGCAAACATTTGAAAAAGAAACATCTCTAAGTAGCAATAATACTATATCGATTCATCACATAAAGAAATCGAAGGTAGTATATTAAATTCCAAGATATCATAAAAATATGTGGAAACTGCGGCCCGAGTAAATATTTTATGAAGTGAACAGAGAAATGTTTTCCCAAAGTTGCGTTATTATATTTCCGAGATAAAAGGACAGCGATATAAAGCGCCAGCGAAATGTATAAAAGTTTCGTGAACTACTTACCTACTTAAACAAAATTCTATTTCGCACCGTTGCGTTGCGTTGAATCGTATCTACAAGGATAAATACAAACAATCTATAGCAGTTAAAATTTACGAGAGACTTTATATAATTAAATCGCTCAGCTGATATCCTTCTCGAGACGATCTTGCGTGTGATTCTTTAATACCGGCCAATTAGTATTAGTAAGTCTATAGTAAGTCTTATATAGTACGATGTTTGTATCCGACTTACTACTGAGGTGGCTTCACTAGTTTTTAAGTCGGATACAAACATCGTACAATGTAAGACTTACTATGGGCTTACTAATACTAATAGGCCGGTATTAACGAATCACACGCAAGATCGTCTCGAGAACGATATCAGCTGAGCGAGTGTTCAAACATGATAACGATCTTCGACGACGTCAGCTAATGCGTTGAATCGCTATAAATTTCCTACTGAAGATGACTTTATCAATTGCTTACGGGCTTGAGATGGTTTTAAGATCGAACTCAATTTTGAGTACGGTTTATTAATACCGGTCATAAAGAATTACTTTGTGAATAAAAGCAAACGGTGCGGGCTATTTTACTATCCAATCACGTTAGAAACAAATAGCCCATGAATGTATAAATGTATTTCGACCACTGTCTAACTGTCACCACTAGCTTTTCGCCTGTGACTTCGATGTGGTCCAAACATGTTTCTATTGGAACACTAAAGGGCCATTTCAGGACAACGTGGAAATATCTAAAGTTCTTAATATTTCTAGAAAAAAACTGGAACATTCTTAGTAAAGATTTCGTAACGTCGCACATTTTCACAACACTTGTAAAGCTACTGTCACCACATCCTATTAGCACCGATGTGTGCTTAAAAGCTAAATATCTACCATCATAACAACAAGTAGAAGGCGGTGACTAGTAGTGGAAAAAAATTAAAATTTACAATAATATCCCTTAACTTTAGTTTCCTCCGTAGCACAATGGTTACATGTCCGTATTCTAAATAAGCATGGCCCTCTCGTGTAAACTATCTCTTGCCAAATCGGTCAAGACCGGTATGCGGTTCAGCAGTGAAAAAATAACATTTAAAGATGCAGTTTGGGCGGTGGGCGGTAAAAGGTACGTATGTACGTATTCAAAATGCAAGCTATCTTTCTATGACTCTAAAACATAGCCTTAAAGCACTTCTGGATAAGTAATTGGATGGTGATGGAAGAGTGGATGGTAAGGAGCGTTTAACGAAGGTTTCATTGACATCCGTCAAATAGTTTTGGAGTTGAATGGTCGGAAACATACACATAATATATAAAAAATATATATATAATATGGGTGTGTTCCTGTGAAATATAGAAAAATAAATATATTATCCGCACCGACATTATGAGATGATGTTTACAAATTCAATAGATATTTTAATTGATAACCGTTTCAACCGTTTTCAAGACGCATCTGGTACTCGATTCGTTTTGTGAATTATTAGGTATACTTTACGACCACAATGCAAAGATGGCACCAAAAATCGATACTAAACTTGTCTACTATATATGAAATTGAAAAATAAAAATTACTAAACCGAATAAAATTAGAAAAATACAACAAAAATAAAAAAGAAACGCACTTGTAATGTACTCACGTTAAAACAAGAGGATGGGCACAAAGGCTTTCATCGTGCCCCGGGGAAGCTCCAAGCTTTAACGAGCGGTTGAAATTTTGATACAAGCTTCTCAAACTTTCACGGGAACTACCGCATTGGCAACGACACACACTGGCCACTATTGCCGTATAATCTACATGTTCTACTGACAATACGATAGCTACGGCAGAAAAAAATATCTTCATATGGATTTTACTACAAGATCACGCTCACGTTTCCCGGACACATTTAGTGAATTTTAACCTAACAGTGTTCTAATGCCTTATCAATAAATAAACTCAATTTAAAAAAAAAATCATTTTTCAGGGCTACGTGAATGTTTGTAACTTATAAAGTACTAGCGACCGCCCGCAGCTTCGCCTGCGTAGACTACACATTCCTGTTTTAGGTAGCATTAACATTCGAAACTGTTAATACGTACTTTTTGCTGAAACTAATATTGGGTACACCCATTTAAACTTTCAATCTTCATTCTCCCCACTCTTTTAAGAAAACCGATCATCATCAGCCCATTTTACCCCACTGCAGGGGCTTAGGCCTCCCCCAGGGTGAGGAGGGGGTTTTGGAGCTTAAATCCACCACGCTACTTCACTGCGGGTTGGGGATTGTAACGACCGCCATCTATTGACAGCGTTAAGAGAACCGATACTCACATACTTTTCACCTCACGTTTCCCACCCTTAAAATGTAGAAATCCAAAAACCCTGAAACCCGTCATTATTTATTAATGTTAAAATTTTTGTTTCTAACTTTAAAAAACAAAGACTCTCATGCAAAGCCCCTCCATCCCTCCCTCCTTAAATTTGAAATTTCCAAATATTCCTTTCTTAAAAAACTAATACTCACGTTATAAAATAAACCACTATTCCAAATTTCGGCTTCCCAGACTTCCCAGTATTTTCAGCTTTATCTACGCTGATAGATCAGTGTAGACAAACGACAGACAGCCACAAAAAGTAACTGATGTCACTCTTGACAACCTTCTTTCACGTCTGTAAAGTTTCATTAAAATCTGTTCAGCCGTTTTAGAGATTAGCTTGAATAGACGTACAGACAGACAGACGGACAAAAAGTAGCGTATGTCACTTTTGACCACCTCCTTTTCATACCCGTAAAATTTCATCAAAATCGGTTTAGCCGTTTTGGAGATTAGCTCGAATAGACAGATGGACGTACATACAGACATACAAAGAGTAGTGTATGTTACTTTTGACCACTTTCTTTCCATATCTGTGAAGTTTCATCAAAATCAGTTTAGCCGTTTTGAAGATTTATTTGAATAGACAGACAGACAGATAGTATTATTTTACACATATAGCCTATAGCCTTTCTCAATAAATAGGCTATCCAACACAAAAAAAATTTTTCAATTCGAACCAGTAGTTCCTGAGATTTGCGCGTTCAAACAAACAAACAAACAAACAAACAAACAAACTCTTCAGCTTTATAATATTAGTATAGATTTAACGAAATATTGTCGAAAGCATATTTTTGAAAATCCTTATACTTTAGTCATGTTTGTCGCCTCCTCGTAGTTTCTATATTTATAGAGACAGATTAATGAAACTTTGCATGTACTAGTAGATTAGAGTTGACAGAGACAGAGTTGACATTTCCTCAGCCGTCAAAAAAGGTTTTTCTGCTACTTATCCCATCATATGGTATATAATTAGAAAGTCATTTTAGACTAAAATAGTGGTTTTATTTACGACTTTTCATTGTTCACATCCAAAAGCTTTTTATCCAACCATTTAAAGTATGAAAAAAATTCTTATAGATAGAGATATTGATTACAATGTCCAATAAAATTATATCCAGTAACTTTAATATGTGTCGTGATAGCCCGAGCGCAGTGAACCTGTTTGAAAATTAGAAGGCCGTATGGTCGTGGTTTGAATCCGAGCGTGTACCAATGTATTTTTTCTTACTTAAGTACATAACTATCACTGACTCCGTGCTTCGGAGAGCATGTTAAGCCATCGGTCCCGGGTGTGATCAACAGATGACAGTCGTTAAATTGCACCAACCCGCATTTAAACAGCGTGGTGGATTAAGCTCCAAGCCTCCTCACCCTAAGGGGATTGGTAAGCCCCTGCAGTGGAGCATAATGGGCTGGTGGAATGGAATAGAACTTTGATACATTAGTTACTTGGATTTTCGATGACTCGTGTAACTAGAGTTTGAGTTTGAAGTTAGAACATGATCTCCCCCAATATGTGTGGCAATGCTGACATATGTCTTGGGTGTGAATTATATACCCTTTTCGAAAATGAGAAAATGCTATCTACAACATCATTTTATGTCTATTTTCGCATTGTTTTCATTTCAATAACAAAACAGCTAGTGTCCATGTTATTTGTTATTCTTAAATAATTTAAAATGCTTGAACCGTTTTTATTTTTTGAGATTTTTTACATTAAACAATATGGCGGAAAATACAGTGTTTTAGTCCGTAAAAATGTAAAACTTTCTATGGCTGTTATTTATTGCTTGATTTTCAAAAAAAGCGGCAAGGTACACAAACAGATATTGTATGCAATCAATCGGTTCAACCAATTTCATATAAATCCACGACTGAGACAGTATGAAAATTTCGTTTGGGTGGTTCAAGTCTTCACTAAAAATTACTAGGAATGCATGTAGTTGTACTGACTACAGAAATCAACACTGCGCGAAATTACACAAACTACTATGTATATTTGATCCTATACTTGTCGTTAATGAATGAGTGCTTGCAGAGCAGGGTGTGGAGCTCAGTAAGTAAATAAATATTTACATAGGATAGCATATGTGAATTATACACGCCCCGTGGATAGTTCACGTACTAGGGACGCAAGCCACCGGAAGTTGTTAGCAACGGGCGTTCACCAGCCACCAACCGCCCGCCCGCCTAGCGAAAAATCGGAAATGAGTGAAAATACTTACTTGATATAAATTTCGCATTTTTTTGACTTATCATTGGTGAAAAAAATCAAAATTAATTGTTATGTAAGTAATGAACTAATGTGTGTATGTATGTAATGAGTGTCTTGATAGCCCAGAGCGCAACGAACCTGTCTCGAATTTATAAGGCCATAGAACCATGGTTCGTGTACCAATGAGTTTTTCTGACTTAAGTACATTAACTATCACTGACTCCGCGCCTCGGAGAGCACGTTAAGCAGTCGGTCCCGGACGCAGTCAATAGATGGCAGTCGTTACAATCCCCAACACGCAGTGGAGTAGCGTGGTAGATTTAAGTTCCAAACCTCCCTCACTCTGGGCAAGGCCTAAGCCCCTGCAGTGGGGTAAAATGGGATGATGATGATGTGATGAACTAACATTCAGCGGTCGTGTGGTGTGGTCTCTAGAGCTTCCGTAGAGATTCCGTATGGAGCCTAAAAATCAAGAAAGTAAAAAGTACAACAAATGAAGCAAAACATCCAGACCTGTAACCGTATAAAATCGGTGGCTAAAAATATAATGAAGTTTTGTGGGAAATATATATTATATGCCGCACTAAACCTATGTTCCAAGTAATCACTCATAAAACTCCATCCACTCAATCACAAGTGTGCGCATAATTACTGGTTCGTTAAGTTATGGCTTCCGAACTCGAGCTGGTTCAAGTACAAGTAGGCTCGAGCCGAACTCGCTGTCGAGTTCTAAAGTTTACAAATTTAGCAAACTATACCATAAAACTTATATATATGTAAAGTAGCAATTTCAGTTAAGTTTGAACTTTGAAGTAACTAGCAGTTATATTAAGATAGAATTAATAAAAGTCAGGTTTAGTTTCATTAACTTGTTATAAATGCAGTTCCAAAGAAATATACACGAATCCCAATTGAACCCGTTTCGGGGTTTAAAAAAACAAACGGAAAGAACTGTGTAGCATCGTTATGAATATTCAAATAAATAGTTGCGCCTTAGAACGGAAGCAGAACAAATGTTACGAAGGAAATAGAAAATTACAGATAAATATTTTTTTCAATACATTTGTTATTTTATGATATCGAAACTTGTATCGTAATGTTGTATTTTACCGTACTAGGCCTTTTTACTTTACACCAATCACAAACGAGCATTCTGTTCGTAGCATGCGTATAAACCGCAAAAAGCAACCCGCTCGCGCCTTTAGCTCCCGCCATTATTACCTCTAAAGTATCTCGGTTTAATTTAAGCACTCGGCTTCATCTCGTGCATATATGCACCTCGACTGTGATATGCAGCTTACCGTACTTGCATCATAATGTACTAATACAGTCTTAGTTTCAACCCTCATAATTCCAAGTTCCCTAAGCATATAAAATTAAACTGAGCTTACAAACAGAAACCCATGGTGGTGCTATGAAAAAAAATCTAAGCTTTCGGTTAACTTCAGCACTTACCTACTTGTATCAATAACTTACAGTCTATTCCAATTTTGTTGGGAATTTTTATACTTTAGGCAGGGTGGTTATTTATCGATGCATGGTAATAGACTACAAGAAATATTTATACTATTTCATAACCAGACGACGCGACAAAATTAACAGCATAGAAGAGCATTCACGCGTCATTTAGGTCAAGCCATTACACTTTTGGTTGTACTTTCGTTAGCTCGTGACGACCTAGATATGCCTGGCCTGAACTTTGCCATTATAGTGTATTTGGCAAAGAACGAACAATGGCTAGCCAAGGCAACATAAAACTATGATGGACGGTCTACTGAAACCTGAAAAAAAAGTGTTTATACTTCTACAAACATTAGGTATAGGTCTTATTATGTACTTCTTTGGTATGTATTATTTCTGCATTAAAATTAGAACCTATACGAAAAAATTATAACTTTGGTAGGTGTCGGCATGTCTTTAATTTTATGTCTGGGTACCTATACGTATACGTTAGAAGCGAATAGGTGCCTAGTGTCGTGCAGGTTACGAGCTTTAACTATACAATATATAGTAAATTTAATACGTATAATTAATCTAGTGTGATTGTATACTTCTTATTGGCTAATTTTAGAATAATCATAATTTCATGAGCTTTCTGGGTAGCTCGTCGCTCTGCTTGGTTTCGCTCTTCGCAGAACTGTAAGCAAAACTTAATCTAACCTATTAAATAGCAAATTTTAGTGTCCGTTCTCAATCTATCGATAGTTTACAATCTTACGGTGACATAATAATATACATCTCTAGATGAAAAATTGTGAGAAAAAAAAATAATTTAAATATCACCTGAAGAGACTGTTAATACATAGTAACGAGAGTAGATACGTAGTGTGTTTAGCGTATTTGTTAACATATAAAAGTTGGCCCAATTTTGTCATTGTATCGCGTGGCTCTATTTAATAAATACCAAATGCCATTTCGCTACGAAAGTATGAAATTGAAATTTATAAAATGTTTTCTTTAATGGTAATAAAATTTTATGCAATTTAAAAATCTAGGGAATATGTGAATATATATAATTAAATACGTTTTAACCTCAGAAAACATTTATGCCACAGAACTATTAAATATTTATACACTCCTAGAAATTAGTGTAACTTTAAAATCGAAACAAATGAAAATTCGATTTGGCGTTACCGCCGGTACTTATTTGACCTTTTTTGTTTCAATCCGTCGTGAATCCTACTTCGTATACGAACTCCTATTACCATAGACAATGTAATTGTTTAAAAATTGATATTAAAAACAATGAAGTTGAGGCCTTCATATTTCGTACATAATTATGGGGTGAGGTTGATTGTATCTTTATTCACAACAAAAGAATTATAAGTTCTCAAATACAAAAGTAAAAAATATAACACGAAATTCAAACATAAACGTAATTAGAATTTGCAACTTAGAAGTAGGTAGAACCTGGTAGTAGAACCGGACTCTTGGGGAGGTTGTCATATAGTAACCATTTGAATATTGACCAATTGTATTAATTAGTTCTCAGTGAAATTAAACATTAAATTTTAAGTGCATTTTTTCTTTGCGAATATTTTCCGTTTCCCGTGACAATTTAAATTTAAGATTTCGGTTATATTTCGAGATTTTTCTGTAAACTATAAACTATTAGTGAGGTTCTATACCCCATAATTTTTAACTTCCGAAACTACGGAATTTAAAATTAAAAAGAATTTTTAAAATAACTGATTTTTGTGATCACTACAGTAGAATTTGGATGATTGTTAAAATTTCACCTTGTATAACTTTTTTTTTTAAATTTAATAATTTGCCCCACAAAATGAGAATTCGTTTATTGCTCAGATTTTCCTTTATAATATAAGTAAAATACTATATTAAAATTAAATAAATAAATACATTTGTCCAATAGATTTGAAGAAAACAGGCTGTGACAGACGGATTGACAGACAGACATACACTAAGATGATCCTATAAAGATTCCTTTTTTTCGTCTCAGATATAGGACGGAACCCCTAAAAATAACGATCGAAAGGCATAACGAGGACGATAAGTTCGAAAAGTTGTTCAATTTGCCACTGGTATTCTATAAACTTTTGGGTTTTATTAAGGTTTTCAAATTTTATTCGCGGAATCGTCACGATTCACGAACAGCTGTCGCCGTTCACCTGGGAGGCTTTCAGCGATATGAAAGAGGGAACGAAAAGGAAAGAGGCAAAGGAAAATAAATAAAAGTGTCGACTGCAATATCGCGGTCGGCGGTCACGCTGCTGCAACGAGCGACATCGAATGAAAAATTCATCGCGCGTGCTAAACAGGCGAGCCGCTAACTTAAAAACTGTGGACTTGAAAAAAACTTGCTTCATAACCCGTTACACAATATTCAGCAATAAACCGGATACGAGTATTGTATTATATTAAACTACGAACGCGCCCTGGCTTCGCGCGGGCAGCAGAGCATATATGCCTATTTTTTTTTCTGTCGTGGTACTGTATCAACTTGTTGCATCGAACATATAGATTAAATTTAATTAGATTTAAAATTTATTCGTCGTACTTGGGGTATTTTTAAAGTATTTTATTTCCAATTCTGCAAATCTTTGAAAAAATAAAGAATATATACGTAAAAACTAACTAAAATATTTCTCTGTAGGTACCTATGCAACATAGAAAACTCCCAATCAGCATAATTTTTTCCGACATGTTCAACAATAATCGTAATATCTCAACCAATTTACATAAATTATTAATGAATTATACTCATAAACCTTCCTCTTGAATCACTCCGTCCATTTGGTGACAACCTTATGAAAATCTGATCGACAGTTTTTGAGTTTACCTCATTCAGACAGACAGACAGACAGACAGACGCGGTGGTGGACTTTATTTTATAATATGTAGTGAAGTGATATGAATATTTCAATAAAAATATATATTGAAAAGGATTGAATTATCATATACGAAGTTATGACTTATTATTTCAGATATTCTCATGTGAAAATTAACGATGAAGTGAAGATAACAAATTGTAATTAAATAATAATAAAATAAATAACAAATATTCAATGAGCCATTTATGAACGGTTATTTCCTTCGTTCCGGAGTGTTCTTACCGATTGGTGTTTACCCCAAAATACCTGGAACAATAATAACATACATTTTAGTAAATTTTAATACACAACTAGCATTCTATAATAATTTATTTACTGAAAAACGACTAAGCACAATCTTCTATATTAAAAATTTCGTTATAAAAGTTATCTCCATTGCTTAGTGTTAAAAATATTTTTAATCAATGTCCGCCCAGTTTCGAACGCTCGAATGATTTAGTCGCCGGTTCAGGCTAAGCCGAGTATATCCGGATTATACGTACTGTACAAGGACGGAAAGATTAAAAATATTGAGTAAACGAGAAACTTTGTTAGTAAGGGCTAGCAGTACACGACTAGACGCTAAAGCGACTAAAAATTTTCTAATTTTGTATGGTATCTGCTCACGGCGCGACTGAGTCGTCGCGACCAAACATCGTCTCTACGTCTGTATTTGTTGCCCGGTGTCGCTTCAACTTCTGACGGCGTCTATTAATTTAGTCGCTTAAGCGACTATAAAAGTCGCCTGACCGTCACTGTTATTTTCGAATTCGTGCTAAAAATACGGTACAATGGAGAAATTGCAAGAATTAGCACTTTTACGCTGTATTCGCTATAAAAGTGAGAAAAGTTACACAAAGACGTCGGTACTGTGTGTGGAGAGTCGCAGCGTTGTACCCGAGTCACTCAAGCGTCCGCTCGCCTATAGTCGAGCGACTGAATTTCAAGCGCCTGACGTCTGGTCTGCCTATGTCGCCCGTGAACGGTCGTACTGTGTCGCTTAAGCGTTTAGTCGCCCGTAAACGTTAGCCCTAAGTAATACATTTAAGTACTTTTGGTCACATAGGTTGAACGTATAACATTACGGCATAATTCCATAACTCCATGAGTCCTTGAGATTTTGTCCCTTTCAGTTTTCCAAAGCTTACTTTGTTACAGACAGAGAAAGAGTATTAGTAAACACTTAATGAAATTTTAGGTTGTATGTACATTTCAAAAGATAAAACGTAATTTGAAAAAAAAAATACCACACAATTTTTTATTTAATGAACATTTTGATGTTGGATACGACGATTGTTTACTACAAAAAAGTTTTGAGTTGTAATTGTTATGAAGATAGACGGGAAAGGATGAAATAAGAAAAGGGGGATAAAAGTGTAGAGGAAAATAAATGGACCTAAATTGTATAGAATCGAGAACTTGGCCAATGAGCTTTTTTATAAATAAATAATGATAAAAAAAATAACATTGTAATTGAAGACCCTACTTAAGCAATTTTGCAATATTTTCTACGAAAAATATAAACACATTAAGTATATACCTAGTATAGTATATCCATATATATCCCTGAACAATTAAAAAATCACGTGTCCATATTTTCCGTGTAATTGCTACTACTTTATTCGTGAAAGAAGTTTGCGTGTTTTAATTTCACATAAAGGTATTACATATGAGAGAAACATTTAATTAAATTATACATTAAACATTGTATAATTAAACAATTAAATGTATTTTACAGGTCAAATAAACAATTAAATGTATTTTACAGGTCAAAATACCTAGGTCAAATATTTTTTGAGAAAAACGGTTTCAACATATCTGGCGTACCTTGCTCTGACTTGGAGTGAATTTCAATAACTACATCTCTTGACTTTCAGTACCGTCATACATAAGCGAACCATCACCTTGGTGTGCAAAGGGCGTAAAATGAAACGACGATGTTTGGTGTTCCTTTTTCAATCATTTGTCTGTCAATATACGAAGCGATTTCTTTTAACCGTAAATATTATATCATGAGTTCGTTTAATGTAACAAACAAGAAATCGAACTTCTTAATTTTATTATTGGTTTTTGAGAAAAATCAAGCAGTGGCGACATAAATTGTCATCAGTTCTGATACTTCACATTATACTGACGAGGCCATACCTTTATTGATACAAAGATTAGATCAAACCCAAACATGATAAGGGTCAGCTGTAAAATTAATCTACAATTACTTAAACTTTGCTCAGGCAATCCGAGGGTGGACCATAAACTTTAGGTAAAATTATATTATATTCAAATTCAATAAGTTTTTAATCAATATAAGATGTTTACACACACTTATTAAAACGTCAAAATGAATTAATTTCGTACCGGTACCTGTATTTATATTACTCACAATAATATTTAATAAACATTACTTAAATTAGCAGATAAAAAACTAGTCAACCTCGTCTCGGGTTTCACGCAATAATAATTTTAGGTTTCATAAAGTATTTATAATTTCTAAGAGACAAATTTACATTCATTTATTCTTTAGGGTGTCAGATAGAATGCTTAAAAATTATATATAGATATATCATCACCATCATAATTCCAGCCACCGGATGTCCACTGTTGGACATCCGGAGCCTCTCGCCCTCCCTGATGTTCACACACACGCTCTTGTGCCACCTGATAGCAACAGCGGCACGCCACCTTTACTGGATCGTCTCATCAGTTCACCTTCTGGGGGACCGCCACACGCTACGATGTCTGGGTCGTGTTCGCACTTGAAAACTTTTCTAACCCAGTGGTCATGGGGTCGGCGAGCGATATGGCCTGCAAATTTTATTGCGCTTTCCACGTCATTTCAGCTTGCTAATTCTATGGGCTGTGTCGTAAATTCTATACTGTAGTCAAACTTCAAGCATAGCTACTCCAATAACATATTAAACGATTCTGAGCTTATAACGAAGCTAACATTTAGAGACCACGTCTCGTTGTCGTAAAATATAAATACTGGTAACACGGTATAACAGGTATAACAGACTTGTATGTGAAAAGTGTTTAATTGTAAGTAGACTGACCTGATCATCTGAAGGTCCACTCGCTACGTTGTATAAATGTTTCCGATTTGAAAATGGCCACTGGCCGCCCACTGAAGAAATTGTCTGGTGTCTTCATTGCTTTCAATGTTTTTATGTACACACGTACTTGCACATTATATAGTTTATAGCCCGCTGATAACTATGCCCGCAATTATGTTTCAAACTTCACAACCTGCTTATTTATTTTAAAGAACACAAAGTCCGTTCCCGCGTTACACTCTATATCATAATGGCCGCCACTACATTGTTCTGCCTCGACCGGTGGCGCCACTTGTCAGCGTTCGACCAATCACAAGTCTTGTTTTTAGTTGACGTTCGCGATGTCATACCACAGAGGCAAATCAGTATCTGTTTTGTTGTTTGTTTGAGGATATTTAAACCAATAAGACACCGCGTGAACAAGACTAAAAGATGCGTAGCTTTCCGGACATTGCCCAACCGAGTTGGTCAGGTATGCGAGAGATACCTACGCGATTTCATTTAATACGATACTTCATACGACGGACTCGAGTACAATTTTTTTTGGACAAGCGTTTGATGCAAAAAAAATGTTTCATAATTTCATATTTACCATGTCTGTTTGGGCCCATATACTCTCTCTAGAACCACGAAAATTTCTCCGTTTTTAAGACACTATTTCCAACCGGAAAACTGATCTTCGTGTTCCAAGTAAACGTTCCATCTGTCTACAAATATTTGCGTGATATATTGAAATATCATGTGTATTTATCATTGCCGTATCTGAAAAGGACTTGTTTACGTTGCAAAATAAAAAGTCCTTACCTCGCAGATTTCCTTTATCGTGGCGAATATATGCGGGGCATGAATAAATCGCTGAAATAAAGGTGGCGGCGACGGCGCGGGCGGTTCCTTATCTCTAGAGATATTGCTATATAAAAATATGTGTTCACAAAATAGCATTCATACCACATGGACTTATACGTAACATACTTTGTGAGAAACTCTAAACATTTCTATTAAATATGCTTTACAAGTCAAAGTAAAACAAATACAAGTTACAGTGCCAGTAAAATGCTGTTTTATATTTCGTGTTGTAAGATATGAAAGGTAAACCTACTGTCAGAGATATATTCGTTTATATGCCGAAATAAACAAGTACGTGTTAATAGCATTAAAACAAATAAAAGAAAATTAATTTTAAAATAATATTACCATTTATTATATATATTTAAAGACAAGGAATGTCAGCGGCTTGTCACGGCAGTAATGATTCTTATTCTATAAATATATAACATTCATATGATTAAAGATTTTCGTGTGAAAGTTCGTTTGGAAAACCCACGACATAATACTGTGTCGTCAATGATCACTTTTAAAAGTATGACTAATCGCAGAGACTGGCGGAGTCATTTACATTTTCGACACAAACTGATGTTTTCTGATTCAGAAATGCGAAAAATTTATAAATATTTATGTGAAAAATTATTTTTGTATATGCATAAATAATTAAAATTAATTTAAATAAATGCTATTAATTTATTTTGTAAAGAGGAGTGTATTCTGGAAATTACAGTCAATGTACACGAACCTTTAGTCATGAAACCTTTGTTACTGTAGAGGGAGGAACCACTGCCCACTGCTCCGTGTCTCATACAAAAAGGTCATGATAGCTACGGCAATCGAAATTTGTATGTCTTGTTTTTATCCCTCCGAAAATTCATACAACTTTGCTTCAAATAAACTTAGTGCATTTCTTTCTAACGTATTAAGACATGGCAAAGCTAGCTATAAAGAGTAAGATATACGCCTGTTCTGAACACTTCATTCTGTGAAATTCGGTTTTCGAATGTTAAGTGGATCGATTCCACCTCCATGGTTGTAACACAAACAATTCAGCATATTATTCATATTCCATTTTGTATATGGATAAACAATTTCAAGGAGATGATAAAATTGTAATAAATCAATAGGGAACGAGCTAAACGTTATCAATACGTTAACTTGTATTTGTTGAACGATAACAATGGACCTTCATCGGCGACCCCGTCAATCGGTTCTACCTTTTGCCCGTTTTATTTGTATATCAACGGTTTGTTCCCACTTTGACCATTTTGGCTTCCGGTTTACGTATACGTTCATTTCTACTGTACCCACTGTACACGAGTTATCTACGCCATAACAATCGCAAATTATATCAGTATGGTAGCGTTAACGTTCCTCATAATACCTAATTTCCGTTCCCATTCTCGTACTGTAAAATATTTGTACGTGGCCAGTATCGAGTTGTTGCTTCAAAAAAATCAACAATAACCACATCGACACCAGGTGCTTACAACTTGGAACAATGCCTAACAGTTAAAATTTTCTTTGCCAAGAGTTTCTTATTAAAATACTTTTATGAATTTCTGATACAATACAAAGTAAAATACCAAAGATGTTGCTATAATTTTATAATGTAGTATAATGCTATAAATAATAATATATAACCTGAAGCACCACACCGGGGGTGATTGGATGCGGAAGGCTGAGGACCGTGTGTGGTGGCGAGCCTTGGGAGAGGCCTATATCCTGCAGTGGAGAGACACGGGCTGATGATGACGATAATGATGATGATGTTGCTATAATGCTTTTTAACCAAGAAAAGTCAATTTTCTAAGTTAATGTATTCTTATGTATGATAAGGGATATAAAATTAGAGTTTTCTCACGTTTCGCTCACAATAGCGTGTATTCGCGCTTGAAGGCAAATCGTAGGATAATCTCGTTGCAGTCATCGCAAAAGGAGACCAATTACAGAGATACCATCTTAAATAGAAGTTAAGTATGTAGGGGGAATATTTAAAATAGCGAACACTTTTGCTTAGCCTTCTAAAATAAAAGTAGGTGTACAGTATGTTCTTATAACAAATACTTCTTTCTTAGAGATTTTTAGTTTACTGTTTCCTATAACAAATGGCAATTTAATACTTCAGACGCAAATTTTTTTTTTGTTAAAATAAGTATAACTGCGTTTAAGGTATACTAAAATTATAACGAATGTACCGTACAACGTAACGTAAGGAAATCAAATAAAGAGGCAAAAAAAATATTTTTCTCTCGCATCTATATAAAGCTAAAATAATTAAATTTTCTTAACCGAAACTTTAATACTAACCAGAAATCATATTATAAGTCGAACCTTGTACTAATTATTATACAATTGGCTTCAATGAGTACAAGGAAAACGACTAAGAAACACAAACTTTTCTAGAATATCCGAACTTTAACATGAGACGAAGTTTTGATACAAAATATGTTGTGCTAATGGGTACTGACAGCAGCGAATTCAAGTCACTGAACATACATCTCCGTTTGTTTTTCTCTCGATAACAACTGCCGATATGACGGTTTTCGTATGGGCTAGAAAACAGTGAAACATTTATATTTTTTGCCATTTACTTAAGTTTTATATTGTAATATAAAGTTAAAAAATATTTAAATGTTTAATTTTTACGTCTCAACCCCTAAAAATAATCAATTATACGTTGCTGATATTTGATATATCAAACTAGCTTCCGTCTGCAAAATCGCCCGCGTATAGGTATAGGTGAAAATAGCGTAGTTTTAATTAAAGTATCGCTTTCTATTAATTATTACGGCCCGTGATATTGAACCCCCAATTCATCTTTGGGTTCGAATTTTGATAAACCCTTTTTTAAGCCTAGACCACACTACTTTTTTGGCGCATATTCTCGAGGTTACGTCGGAAAAAACACAGCTGCGTGCGTTCGCTTGCGTGAACTATAGAATTTAAAGTATTTAGTTTTGGGTTCCCACCCTGTCCTGAAAAATCATTGAAAAAATCATTCTAAACAAGTAATGAAACGGCCACGTTTTGTTGCTTAGGAACTAGTAGATAGAATTTATCGAAATTCTACCTTAAGTTGTGACCTTGGGATATAACTAATAAATTAGAAAAAGTTTTATCGAAATCGGTTCAATCGTTTTTGAGTTTATCGTGTTCATACAGAGAAACATACAAACAGACAAAAATTTCAAAAAATAATCATCTATAAAACTCGTAACAATTATTATTTTCGAAAAATCATCTTATGCACGACATTGACTTCGTTAGATTTTTTTATATGTATATAGATCAACTGTGTTCTTATGGACAGTGTCGTGGTGAAAAGCAGTTATTTGCATTGGTGAAAGTTTCGTGGTCATTTGGTGAAAATCTGCGGTTGCATTAAAAATTAAACCAGTCGCGCACGGACGCTTCTCTCGGTAAAGTGAATTATTAGTTTTTGAAAACGCTTTCTATAACCGAAATAATTCATTAACAATTACAAATAACGTTACGATCTAAAGATAAAAAGACTCACAGTCCGCTTCTTTCCTAAATTTAGAGGCCATGATAGTAACAAGAGATAGCTGCGAAAATTGTTAGCTCGACAAATATAAACCCTCCGTAAAACATCAGTTCAACCTTGTCTAGAATACTTAGGTCGGTTGAGTTTTACAATGATATATGAAATTTTACCATTAGAAATGTTTGCGTAGAGCCAACGTTGCAAGAAAAAATGATAAAAGACGTGAACGATTAGTCAAGAGACCCTAACTGTGGAATCAAATGTCGCCGGTACCATTTAATACAAAATAATTGGTGGCGTATCAACTATAAATCATTGTACTTCGAGAACACTGAAATAAATAGATAATAGTATAGTTCGCCTCAAATTTTATGGCGGATTAGAATACAACGCTATAAGCGTGCTTGCGCAGGTACAATCATACCTCTCGCTCCACTGCGTTCCGCTACACCTAAAACTGGTTACTGCGACGCGACTTATGCCTATGTTCACATCCGCCATAAAGTTTGATTGGAACTGTAGGTACATAATATTTACGTCATACACCCGTAAGAGCTTCTATAGAAAAGATACCAAACGTCACAATACGAATATTCTATTTGAACGCCATAAAAAGTAAAGTCGTAGTAGACCGTCGACCGAGGGTATTTTTTTAATGTATTGTGTCTCGCCTAGTGACATAATGCGGCAGCTTTGCTAAACCCATCTATCATCAAATATGGAAGAATCTTTTTACCTCTCTAACTCCTACTACACGAATCGAGGTTTGAATGGAAAACGAACGAACCGTTTTTTCCCCTCAAAAATTGTGAATTTCATGTCGTCTACTCTGAGCATAGCTTCTTCTTAAGTTCCAAATCGTCTTATACGAATATATTATGTTTACTGGTGTCACAGCAGCCACCGATTTTTTTCACTCCAGGTGACATTTTTGAGATGGGCATAACTTGCTTAATATTCCTAATCCGACATAGACACGGGCAAATATGATGATAAGAAGGTGATTCAAATCTGCCGCATTACGTAACTAGGCACGATAAAATACATCATAAAAACGGCCTCGGTCGACCGTCTATTAACTGATAAACGTCAGAATTACCATGTGACACTAAGATTGTACTATATTGGGTGTTAATTAAATATAAACTGTATATTAGGGAGTAAAATCTACATGAAAATACGTATTTCTAATAAGTAAATAAAACGTACGGCTATTTTACTAAATAACAGTTTAGAGCGACATTAACTCACTAAAACCCACGTCCATATGCACGTCACTTTGACACTCAGTGACAACTTATTTACTCTTACTCTACAGTTGACCTTCGTTGGTACCACTCGACTGTATCAAATCTCTCATCTATTTGATATCTGGTAGTAAGAACAGCTTTTTACTTTATGATAAAATAAAATAATTATTATATTATTAAATTATATTATAAATTATAATTGCATAATTTCAATTATATTATATATTATATTATAAAATTGTTTTCATCATTTGTTTACACTAAGCTATCCCCGCGCGCCTACTAGATTGGCACCACAACACAAACTACATAAAAAATCACACACATACTCCTGTGTGTATAAAACTGCTTCGATTGCAAACAATCGCGAAACAAATACTGACGTACGAAAGTTATGTGCTGTGATTAAATTAACCTCTTTAAATAACGACCTGGCCAAATTTATTGATAGCGTAATGGGCTAGTTGACGATAATTCACTTTCGTAACAGAGAACGACATTGAATGGGTAACAACGAATACGCAATACTACATAGAGTAAATAAATTTGACAACAGCGTTTGGTTTTAATAGAGCCATAAATGTCACTTCACAGTACCGAAAACGTCAATCTCAATTTTTCGGGGGTGAAGACCGGAGCCGTCTCAAATTTATACGGCCCCATAGGGCTATGGTTCGAATCCGGGCGTGTACCAATGAGTTTTTCTGACTTAAGTACACAATATCACTGACACCGTACTTCGGAGGGCACGTTAAGCAGTCGGTCCCGGACGCTGTCAATAGATGGCGGTCGTTACAGTTCCCAACCCGCAGTGGAGCAGCGTGGTGGACTTAAGCTCCAAGCCCCCCCTCCTCACCCTGGGGGAGGCCTAAGCCCCTGCAGTGGGGTAAAAATGGGCTGATGATGATGATGATGATGATGAAGACCGGAGCGCGGGGACTTCACAGGGTTGAAGACCAGCGCGCGGGGACTTCACAGGGTTGAAGACCGGCGCGCGGGGACCTCGCGGACTGAAATTCGCCACCTTACACCAGCTAGCTAGAGTATGAGTGGTTAGACGGTAAACGCAGAAGAGGGCTTCTAGTTAATTCGTACTTTTCGACCATACTCGAAGTCAGTAGAATTAATTCGTATATGTTTATCTTCTTTAAAAATATTCTTTTAGTTTTAGAACTACTTAAATAGGTATAAATAGTAATAAATACTAATGAAGAGAAAAAAGTAAGTGAAATGTATCTTCTGGTTTCGAGTATAATACTTACGTATAACCTTGGTCGGATGTTTGGAACTTTATTTATTTATTATGTTTGTATATTTGTGTTGTATTGGCTCTGGAACTGATTAATCTGAAACCTGTACGGATTGTGAAAAGACCACATGGAAAACTGCATACGAAACACCGCATCTGTATTTCCTTAACCGTTTTAGACAAACACATCTATTACAGCGCTATCTGGTGGCTTACAATCGTAAAATATGTCCAAAGACTTGCTTGGACATAATATCTATATAACACCATAAACCGGACCAAAACCGACCTAATTGCTTTAGGAATGCAAATCAAACTGCAGCGCCCCTTTTGGCCATTACTGTAAAGAATATTTATAAACTTTTTTGAAATGATACCTATGTAATTCGAAAAAATCTCATTCTAGCCGTATAAGAACACACTGTAAACAATAATAATAACGTAGGTATACAACACAACAACGTCTAGGCCCTGAAGTAAGCATTAACTTGTGTTTTGGGTACCAAGCGAAGGCACCCTATACATATAACATCCTAGACCGGTACCTGTATCACAACATTCATCATAGAAATACTGACCCGACCTCGGATTGGAACCCGGGACCTCCAGCTTCGTAGGCAGAGTCGCTGCCCACTATGCTAAGCGGTCGTCAATAAACGCACAATATCTGAAGCATGTGGGGCCGACACGCGAAATGCAATTCAGTGTCTAATGTGGAACGTAACACAGGTGCGGTGACGCTGAGGAGTAAATTAATATTTCTTATTCTATTGTTTTTTATCATCGCGTAAAAAAAAATATATTTTTTTAAATTAGATCTTATTACCAAAATCCTAGAGTAGATTTTACAGGAACGTACTATTTTGTAACATGAAATACAAATCCGTATAGTACGTAATTGAATAGAAGAGTATATCTACTACTTGTGCACTTGTGAGAAGTAAAATAAAAGTACTCAAGTAAAGTAAGTTGTGTGTATGTCGATTAATAAAGTAAGGCTTAAAGTGCTATTTTTATCTGATTTCAACAACAATTCAGAAGACAAACACGGTGTTGTTTCGGGGCCATAGAAAAGTTAGGTATTTAAATTCAAAGACTGATATAAATAGTCGAATGCACATCAATGTAGAAAAGAATCACCGTTAACGAGTACGCCTATACATCGACATGAAAATCTATTTAGTTGCGTTTTACGAAACGTCGCAGGATAAACCACCTACGGTCACATTTGCCTTGAAGTTTAGTAACGTGACAAGCATCGGAACCGAGATTTCTATAGATGCCTTCAATACCAATAAATTAATTGAACATATTTCACTCCTTTCACTTTGCGAAAATGGCGACGTTTGTTTCTTTATAAACAAAGCAATTAAGCCAATTTTTAAGTATTATTTAACATGGCTGTCTATGCGACATTCTTGTTTTATCAAACCTTTTATTAGAAAAACATATGTGAACATAATATAAGGCCTGGCAAGAACAAATGTTTTAAAAATCCATGTCGCACAGATGCAAGACTGCATTCATTAAAGGGGTTGGGTACGTAGTTGTGAAACGCAAACGGTGCATTTATTCGAAGCGTAAAAATGCTCTGCCGGGCGAAATAAACCGGATTTCAACCCTTCCTAACTATGGGTTGTGAACAAAAATATTGTATAGCGATGATGATTCGAACAAGATATAATTTAAGGAAAAGGTCGTACAATAGTTGAGGGTTTTTGAAGTGAAACTTCTTATGGCACGGGGTGAGCCTAAAACGACACGAAAATGCGTCACGCTAAATAAAATAAGTGGGGGAGATATAAGGAACAATTGGCTTTCATACGAAAAGCCGGTTGTTCCCTATATCTCCACTACTAACTGCTGAGTGTGGAGAGTAAGGCCAGAGCGTTACTCAGTTTCGTGGCGCTGGCAGCTGCGTCATACATTCCCACTACTAACTGCTGAGTGTGGAGAGTAAGGCTAGTGCGTGACTAACTTTTTTAATTTTAATCAAGTGGATGAAATCCACAGATTAAATAATAAGTATAAAATCCACAGATTTCGTGCCTTACACGATTATCGAACACATTGAAAATTAACCTGACAATATCATCTTTTAGTAAATTGAATGTAAATAATAAAACACTTAAAACGTTTAGTATAAAATTTGAAATTTCATAATGTTTAAATTAAAATTATCAACATCAATTTGGTTTTCACATCTATCTACATAGTGTTCCACCATTTTCGGTATTTTATTATTAGAGCTTTTCCATCTTTTTTTAATATTTTCTTTTCATTCACGTTCTGGATTTAATATATACTAGTTTAGTAATATTATAGATCCCACTATTGGTTATTTATGAATTCTCGCGACGTATTCCCCCTACAACAAATATTGTACTCTAATTGAATTATGCCTGTTTGTATTGACTTCATGCTTATAGCTTCATGTTTCCAGTGAAATATCCTTTACGAAGGACTTTTTTATACTGTAGCCAATGGTCAAAATATAATAATAATGACGTATACATCACAACAACAAAGCGGAGACACCACATACATATAACAGCCAAGACTCAGTATCAGTATCAATATTCATCATATAAATACTGCCCCGACCTGGGATTCGAACCCGGGACCTCCAGCTTCGTAAGCAGAGTCGCTACCCACTAGTCTAAGCGGTCGTCGAATAATAATAATCAAAAATAATCTCGTGATGCTAAAGCCATGCATAAACGTGACATAAAATGTGTACAAATTGTACTACAACACAAAGTATCGAGTAATGCACGTAGAAAGTGCCATTGAGGCTATTATATTCTACTGCAACAAAAAACAAAAAGAAACTTAAAATTGAATCATTTACATAAGTGATTTTATTTACAACACTGATTTACAACTACGGACATCGTCGTAACCAATAATTTGGTAGTGAAAATGGTTCATGCCGCAACACGATAATCTTGCGTGGTGGTGCACCCACTCGTGCGTGAAACTATTCGAACTCGAATACCTCATCCAGTGATTTAGAATTAAATATAAACAATAATGTTATAATTCTAAACGTATCACTCAAATAAATCAACAAAATGATAATCAGAAGTTAGAAAAAAATTACACTTTTGTTTCTAACAAAACACCATCGTACGCCAAGAAGCTTAATTCTGTTTATGACTTTAATCGATCACCATATTATTATTCCTTATTCTGTGAATTGTATGTAGTAATTAATGCTGATAAGATGCAATGCATTTTAATCATTTAACGTGTATTCGTGTAAAATAAACTGCATAATAAAAATTCGAGTCTCTTTGTGACGAAAAATTGTAACAGGCTAGAAAACCGTACAGCACCAATCTTTTTAAACTTAATTTACATAGCTTCCACATACTCCTGAAATAATGTAAGTTATTATTTTCAACATGAACAAGACATGAAAGATGATCCTGGGCAAATGACAACGCATTCGTTTAGTATTTTTATACAACAAAATTAATATAGAACCGTTTTGACTTGGATAGAATATAGATAAATCGCGAAAAAAAAAACCTGATTGGTAGTTATAGGAACTGCCGACAGAAGTGAAAACTTAGAACTTTAAGTATTAAAATTTGAATTTTCATAATGTTATTAAAATTATCAACATCAATCTGGATTTCTCGGTTTTCACATCTATTGACACTGCGACACTGGCCTTACTTCCCACACTCAGGAGTGAGTAGCGGGGATATAGGGAACAACCGGCTTCTTGTGTGAAAGCCGATTGTTCCTTATAACCCCCCCCCCCCCCCCTTCATATTATTATGAGGGTTTTTTAGCTTAGTTTGGGACCTAAATATATTACAGCTATAATAGATTACAGTAAAATACTTCCACGTTATTACGTTATGAAATAGAATAAATCATACGCGTATTGACTAGTAATATAAAATTATAACAACGCTCTCGGCAATTAGTTGAAAACGGAATACGGATATATGAAATAATAGATGGCGCCTCCGTCGTCTAGAAAATCACTTGATTCGTGGTGGCCAGACCTGATGCAAATTCGATCTAAGTTAAAAGTTATTTTTGCAACAATAAAGAGCCGTTCTATGTAAAATACTTAAGTACTTAAGAATAAAATGCTACACTCTCAAATGAATACAATGCATTTGATATACAATACTATAATATACTGAAACTGACTGCTGCCCGTTAATTTACCTGCGTGAGCTATACTATTCTCTTCTTGGTTCCCACCCTGTCTTATAAAAATCATAGAGAAAATCAGGGCAACAAATTGTGATAAACTGTATTTTAAACCCTGGGTTACGACAAACAAATTAGAAAAAAAATCATCAAAATCGGTTCAGTAGTTTTTAACTTTATAGTGTTCACACAAACAGACAAACAAGCAAAAATTCCAGAAATTATTATTTTAACTTCAGTATAGCCTACATAACTCATAACAATTATTATTTTGGAAAAATATCTTATGTACAAAATTTACCTCTTTACAATTTTATTACATGTACAGATAAAGCACTGATTTAAGGACTGAATTGTACTTAATAAAATGTAAGAATAATAAAACCTGAAAGTAATAGGTAATAACATAATTATATTATTTTTAGAACGAATCAGTGACGTTGAAGATTAATTTTAATATTAATACATTTAAAGATGGGTGCTAGTTAGGTTCTAGCGTAAATTTAAAACGTCACATACCTATTTCAATACTTTTTAACATAATTTAAACATACACGTAACACATGTATAACATATAAACATAACACGAGAAAAACAGCAGGACGTAATTCGAAAAGAGTTTAGCATCCACAGAGCAATAGAGTAAGTTAGAGATGGCATTTAGGCGGATACGCTGTCCCCTTCAAGTATTCAATATGTTGCATAATTAAGACAGATCTCATAATCTAAACTCTAAAATGCAACATCAAATCATACCAAAAATGTAAGTGGATGTAAAGGTATGAAGGACTTAACAGCTTTCTAAAATAATATTTAATGGAAACAAAACTACGTATGTGTCATATTTTGTACTTATATTCGTTGTGTGAGCAATTATTTTTGGGATGCGTGTCTCTGAACGTCACATGGCACCTCTAACATACTTGACGCTCTGTGGTAGCATCAGTTTTATCTAAATATCTGCCATTTTTAACTACAGTTTTATATCTTAATTCAACAATACAAACGGAATGGTTAAACATCTTACTACTGTAGATTACTATTAGATTAAAAATAATATATAGGTCGTTTTACAAAAATAGTTTAAAACAGGTTTGGTGAACATTTAACTAGTAATAAACTGACCCAGATTTAATTTTATAGCTGAAGGTATATAGATCATTATTTTTCCTCAATAAACTTACTCGATGATTAAAACTTTAGCATCTCATGAACACTTTCGACCTAGATAGAAAGTTTAGTCTAACAGTTTCTATTTTCACTTCACTAGATCGATAGAGCTATCGAAAGCGCTTTTCCCGCTGCTTTATTGTGTGAATCAAAGTTTAATAGCGCTTCAACGTGCTGCGTTCTTTTTATTGAAAACCGCTAGATTTAGAGAAACTGTCTTGACTCGTAATACTAACTTTCTTCAAAGCTTTCGGCGTCGAGATATGGTAATAGAAAACGCGTACACATTTTCTATTTCTATGAAGCAACCGATAACCGATTCCAATTATTTATTATGGATAGAACTATATTATCTGTATATATCGATATGAGTATAATATAGATTTTGTACTATTATAGATTTCTTGGTTTGTCTATATATATATAATTTTCAGTTTTGTGTTGTATGATCCCGGAGGTAAGAATTAGTCCTGTCCCGTAGGTAATTTTTAAGATTTTTGTTCGTCTGACAGCCGTTTGTTTGTTTGTTTATACGTCTTTTTCTCACCTACGACGCTACTGATTTCAATGAAATTCGTAAAAGGTAAGATTATACTATACTTTCGATATTTTTTTTTTAATTTGTATATCTTGTATAGCTCACCAACAATTTAAAAATGTTTCTAATAAAGTTCTTTTTTGTTTACTATGAGTGTGAAATACTTTTAAATGCAATAAAATAAAAACTAATTAAAAACTAAAAGTATTTACAAATTAAAAAATACTATGTAAATTATGATAAATGACAAAATTTTAAAGAGACGATGGGTTCAGGGTACCAAGGATGCTTGCCGCGTTGCCGCGCTGTATTGCGACACTGATCCTCTGAACAAAGTATTCCTTGCACAAAGGATCCCCTGTAACCAGACACAGCGCGACACCCAAACCGTGAACAAGTGATTTGGTTCCTTAGACCAGGGACCCATCGTCTCGACAGCAAAAGGGATGAAATGGTAGCGATTTAAAAGTTCCATGTGCTTGGCTGTTTTAAATTTAACAATTTAAATAAAATTTGGTAAACAAAGAGAATTATCATCATCACGTACAACATGCCCTACATATCATATTAATAAATTAATTAGTTTCTTTAAATATGTACTTTGGTCCTATACTTTTCGTCTTATTCTAGAATAGATAATACTCAGTTTTTTTTTAATTCAGTTTCGATAGTACAGTAGTAATAGAGAGAATAATTTACACAGGAATTAACTAGAACTGAGTTTAAAAAAAAAATCGGTCACCGTGTCGCGCTACGCAAAGATTTAGGATTCTGTAGTCATTCGATGAAACAATATTCGTATTCAGTCAGCTTCGTATTGACTCGTATGGTTTCGTGACGTTTATACCTACACGTTACATTACACGTATACGTTACGTTACATTACATTACGTTACACGTATAGGTATAAGTATATCTTTTATTTGCAAACAGACACAGACACACGTGATAAAAACTTTAGACTACCTGTCACTGACCGAACAATTAAGCACTGTAATAGCGGTTGCGTAAATAGATATTTGTATGTAAAACTTTGCAGCGTACTATCGGTACACACGTTCGTACATAGCCAGCTGACTTACTAAGGGTGCATCGATGCTTAGGGTGCATAGCTTCATACAATACACGTAACTAAAACACACCGTTAAATTTTGGCCTTTCCAGCAATAGTCGAATATTCCCAAGGCAACGGTAGGCCATGGTTAAACGGTTGATTCTTTAACTAATAACTTAATTGGGTTTATTTTAAGTTTAATAATTACAGGGAAAGTAGAGTACATTGCAATTACTTCGTAGCTTCATATTGAAAATAAGACTGAAACAAAATGGGAGTGACAACCCTATTTTAAATCGAATAACATGCCATGTCCAGTGATATCTATAGTAATATAAACAAACTTGAGAATTCTACAACCGTGAAATTTAATATTTCGTCCGTTTTGTAATAATACGACCGCTTAGCCTAGTGGACAGCGACCCTGCCTGCGAAGCTGGAGGTCCCGGGTTCGAATCCCAGGTCGGATCAGTATTTATATGATGAATATTAATACTCGCATTGGGTCTTGGTTGTTATATGTATGTGGTGTCTTCGCTTGGTACCCAAAATACAAGCTAATGCTTAGTTTGGGACCTAGACGTTGTTGTGATTGTGTGTGTTATTATTATTAATACGTCGCGTCGTGAATAAATATTGTCTGACCACGACTGCGTTTGAGGTGATTCATTATTTTAGTTGTGCATTCAAAGGCAAAAAGATCGCATAATGAAATCTATTGTTATCTTGCAATCTTTTTGCGTTTCATTATTATATTTGAACAATCCGCAAAATAGTGAAATCTGGGTCAAAACAACAATCACTGCACCGAACTTAACTGAATAGGTATTTTATATACATTTTAATTGAAAATAATGCATAGCCAATGAAGTTATTTCATTAAACAAAAAACATTTATTACAAAAAGAAGATAATGTCACAAAGTTAACAAAAAAGTAGTAGAGAGAACGATATAAATGTTGATGTGAAGCCATAGTCTATCTCTAGTATTGGCTAGAAAATTGAAGGTCATGTCATCGTCGGTAATTTAAACATACGAATTAATTCAGCTGTGTTTACACCCCGACGTCTCGCCTTGAACGATGAATATGAATTTATTGGACTACTTCTTAGATCGGACATGTTTGTGTTAACCGATGGTGTTAACGTATTTCGGCGAACATTATCGGCAACGAAAATGCGTTTTACATGTACCTATTTTATTTTTATCTCGTATAAAATTTTTTGATATCTTACGACACAAAGCGGATGTTGTTGGTGGATGCGATTGGTTAGTTTGTTTTCATAAAGATCTCAACATGGTATTTGTTAGCCACAATAAAATTAAACAAAAAAAAATTACACAATTTTATTTTACAAATACCTTTTATTTATCCAAGTGAATCAAATATCTGTAATAATCTTAAATATAACAAAGGGTTGACTTTATTCTCAAATTATTTTAATTAGGTTTTAAAGTTTCATAATATTTATTTTGTGCAAACAATCATCGGTCACATTCCTTGTATAGTTCCAATCAACCTTTATGGCGGATGTGAACATAGGCACAAGTCGCGTCGCAGTAACCAGTTTTAGGTGTAGCGGGACGCAGTGGAGCGAGGGGCATATGACTGAACCTGCGCAAGCATGCCTATAGCGTTGTATTCCGATCCGCCATAAAGTTTGGAACTATATCAAAGTTATCAAAATCTGGACAATTTATTTCGATCACAACTATACCAGCCGTCACCGTGTCAATCAATAGCAGACTTGAACTCGCGAGGACTAATAACGGGTATTACCGCATAGCGTATTTCAATCACTTGTCTAATTACCACAGTCGATCAGTAGAGCATTCAGGTTCCTTTACAAGAAAAGCGACGTGACGCTGGTAAACAATCAGCGTCACCATTTACAAAGAGCTATGAGTCAGAGAACAGAGCGGATAGACAGACGGACGTAGTCAGCATCACTTCGCAACTCAATTTGCAAACCAAATGCGCGGTCGTGTGAATGGTTACTACATCCAAAATGATTTTATCGCTGATTGTGTTGAACTGACTGCAGCAGAAACTGTCGATTAAGATTGGTTATTTGGAATGTGTTAGTCTGTTCCATGCTATCATAATGCAGATGTGTAAATTAAAATATGTTGCATTTTCAACGTTTAGCCATTTTGATATTTTTCACGTACTCTGCGTGCAACGGCAAAAGATGGCAACTTGGAAGTTACGTCAGTTGGAATAACTATGATTGTGTTCAGCATATATATCATAGACAATATATATCACTACGTATAGATCGGTTATCACCATAGCCAGGTATGGCCCTTTCGTTCAAACAAAAACAAAGAAAGGTTATGAAAAGAACTATGGAGTTATGTGACGATTTGTCACAAAAATTAGCGGACCATGTGCAATTATATGGTGATGCCGCATCAAATGTATACCGAGTGTTCGACTGAATGTAGAGCACCTAGAGCTTACCGATATATGAAAAAAATTAATACACATAAAATAAAATTTTCAACATCTTTTTTTTCGGTAAGCGTTAGTTTGCGCGATCTGCTCATTTGAAACTTTTTTTTAGTTCGGAAAGCTTTACTCGCTCCATATGTTTGGACTACGTTCAGCTAAACATGCCGTACGTATATTATATACGGGGTATCCGGCTGAATGTAGTTTAAATTTAAACATGTTTCTCTCGGTAACCGTTAGTTTGCGCCATCTGCTCATTTGAATTTTTTTGTTTAGTTCGGTAAGCTCTACGTGCTCTATAAGTTTGGACTACGTTCACGCGAACAGCCGTTATTATAGACAGTAAACTTATTCAAGTGCCTGAACAGAATTTACGTTGGTACCTAATCTACGTAAGGAAAATTCTAACAACATTGTTGTAATCAGAATTGAATTGACTCCAGTACTGACCTTCAATTATGCGACATTGATAGATAGACACCAATAATTAATGTTCTATAATATATAATAATTAATGATTTGTTGATATAAGGTAACAAATGCATAACTCAATCATCAAGTAATACAATTAAAAAGTCAGTAATTAATCATTCACTATCACTGCCTCAACGGGTGCATTCACTGAATCATCAGAAAATTGCAGTGTTGTCGCTCTGATAGTTCGTTGACTCGCTAATTGAATGCTCATAATATTTGTTAAAACCAAATCTTCGATATATAAATCTATCAATTGTTACAAATTATTCTTATTTATGACAATAATAATGTTTTACGTTGCCATCCATTACAATGGTTCGGCGATTTTCTATAAAGATTTTTTTGGGTACACAGAACAATAAACAAGGTTGGTAATACCTACATATTTACCTATAGTTTCTATCAAGCTTAAAATATGTTTGCAATGAAAAAAATAATAATACTAAAAATTTTACTTATATTACCAGAAAAGAATAGCGAATTAATTCATAATTTTGGACTTGAGAGCAGATTGGTCTTTATTGTGCTAAAAATAACTAAAAACTCAAATGAAACTTAGTCTCGATTTATGGTCCTTGGTTAGGTGCTCAGAAGTAATCATAAGATACAAAATTTATCTTATTTAACAGATTCAAAAAAGAAATAAAAATAAAATAAAGTAAAATTAAATACATCTCCAACTTTATTAAAAATCAAAATTTCTACTGTTTACATGCGTCACAAGGGTTACAGAATCGTTACGATAATTTCAAATTCTTTTATAACACTAATATTTGTAATAAAACATAAAAGACACGTATGATATATACGACTACCCAAACGACAGTTAACAAAACTGTCGCTCTAGGACAGGCCACTCGCGAGCAAACGGAAATATTCATCTGTTTATCTGTAAAAATTCCAATGAAAATTATATGTAAAGGTTGTCTGAAGATCCGGGTATTAAAACTTGTATAGAACTTTAATACAATGTTTTTATATCCACGTTGATTATATTAACTAAACGTATTTTAAAATAATTTAAATCTTTTTACTCTTATAATGGCTCAGTGTAAGTTGGACTAATTTGGTTTAACGTATTTCAACTACCGATATCTATTTAGAAAACTTCATCGCAAACGAAAAACTTGTTTTGCAGTGCATTATAATTTCGATAAATTGTCTCACAATCAGACCACTGATTGCCCACTAGTAAGAATCGTGATTAGATGTGACCACAGTTTACCGCAATTAATTATTACTCGTGGGTTATAAACAGACGACTGCTATGAAAAGGTTTTCTTAAATATATCGATGTATTGAGTCAGTTTTTAAATTAAATTTTAAAAATATACGAACATTCCCGACGTGCCTAATAAAGATCGTTCTATTATACTATCGTAAAAGTGCAATTGTCTAAAAGTTTCTTAACAACGTACGTCTCTATATTCGAGGACTTCCTAAGCCCTAGACAAAGGACATACCCAGATTTCGTATTAAAATTTTAATAGAGTTTATAATTTTTTGGAACGCCAATAAGGAGAGCAGAATTTTATTTTTTATTTTTCACTCCTCTAAAAAAAGTGTCAGCATTCACCAAACCTGAATAAATGTATTGAACGCATAGTGAAACTAAACTTCGGTATTATTTCATAAGGATGTGTGTGAATTTAATCCAACAATAACACTAGTCAAAAACACAGTTTCACATTCGAAACAGGATTCATTTTTAATACAAATGATAAATACTGGTGGTGGTGGACGGCGGATAAATACTTACTGAATAGATTTATAATTAAAATGAGTAATATATTGCTAAACCTCAATATAAGTAGTAAACCCTAACACATAAAATATCATTTTAAATGAACTATTTTAAATTCAACGTTATTACTTTAGTAGAGAAAAATTGGTTTTTGTTAATAAATCCAAAATATGCCTCATGATTAGGTATCTACAAGTACATATTTCTTTGATTTTACATAAATAGCATTAGCTGGTGACAGAGATTTTATTTAGTACAAAATAAAAGTGGCTTATGGTAAACCTTTTGACAGGTGGCAAAAACATAAAACTAAAATTAGTAACTTATCGAGAAAAATTATAAAAATTCAACGTACCTATAATTGTCAGTAAGTTTATAATGAATGTGAAATGTGTAATTGAGCATTAGCACTATATACATATTTATTTTGAATCAATATCTATATATTTCTCTCGTAGGGGTTGAGGAAAACGGAGCGTTTTCTTGAGGTGGAAATCATTTCACTATCCCCGAAAATATATTATTTTACCCCCTTCGTTAACGATCTATTATACCACGATAGTCTTTGCCAGGAGCTTTTTGAGCAGAGTTTACTAGTAAGTTTAAGATTCGAGTCTTGATATTTGGTTTTGTGAATTTTGGAAAAAAAATGGTTTAAAACAAGATTTATAGACATATTGTCTTCAAATAAGATTTAGTGCTCGAATAGAAGCGAATCTTTTCTGGGATTTGAAAGTTGCGAATTTACTTTTGGTTTTATTCATAAAAACTAAATTCAGTATGTAATGGTCTTAAAAATATCGCGTCACAATGTTGAATTTATTACACTGATGAGTCTGGTTGACACTCTGTTAGTTTAAAATATTGCCTAATACGTTAGGATACCTACCTCAGACGCCACATGACGTCAATATGTTCCAATAATAATCAGCACTAAAAAATCTTTCAGAAAATATCTACTTGCTCTAGTTCCAAAATACCTACATATACGAAAGTAAATGAAGATACTTTTTTCATTTACTTTCGTATATGTAGGTATTTTGGAACTAGAGCAAGTAGATATTTTCTGAAAGATTTTTTAGTGCTGATTATTATTGGAACATATTGACGTCATGTGGCGTCTGAGGTAGGTATCCTAACGTATTAGGCAATATTTTAAACTAACAGATACTTTTTTTTAATTCAAATTTTTGAAGAGGCTTTTATCTCTTGTGAGATATGTCAGCCTCTTTGGTAACTATTGTAATATGTATATATATATGCCTACAGTAATCAAGTCCGCGGGTCAATACATATTTATGTACATAATTATATATAATGTCAACAAAATCGAACTCAGGGTCACTCAGGATGCTCTGGAAGGATCCCAGATTCGAATCACCAGCGCCTAATTTGGTCGTCATCGATTACACCGGTCACACTCCATTAATAGATGGGTTACATCCTCAATCTTTCGACAAACATCACACTTTGGAGATTCAGTCTTTTTTATAAGATATGCGAACCCATTTAATGGAATGTGCCCAGACCTAATCCGAAAAGCCATGATAATTTTGCATCTATTCATACACGTATTTACGAACCATGGTACACGCCCACGCAGAGGCTGATTTTGAATGATTTTGTACTAAATACCTTTTACTTTGCTTAGAGTTTTGAACGAAGATACTTAAAATATCGAAAAGTACACCACTCTTACAAGATGTAATATTTCAATTCGTATTAACCGTAAAACATATTCACAGGCGACTCCAACATCGCAAGCTCTATAGCTATATAGCAATAAACGCATCAAATGTCCTCAATACACGCCATATATCGCGGATATATTGAGGCTATCTCAATAATTCAGACATATTCAGGCTCCCGCTTGCAGTGTGCACCGCACCGCATCGAACTCTTGCTGGGGAGAAATAAGTTTTTTTTATTGGCATACGAAACGCAATACCGATTCAAGCTATAACATGGAATGCAATATGAACACGAGGATATGTCGGTGTAAATTGTATTTTCAGTAAGAACTATAATTGCACAATTTTGTAAGATATATATTTTATTTATATGCACTAGAATCTTCACTATATTACCCCTCGAGAACCAAAACTCAGGCACAGACTGGAGCCGCTTTCAGTATAGGAATTTCCTGATGAACGAATGCAGCTCTTTTTTACCCGATTGCGGAGGGTAATGTTTTTCGTGTGTATGTACGTATGTTTGTATGTCTATTTCTTTGACATGTTCTGTATCCTGAACACCAAACCCCCCCTCAACCCGGGGTAGGCCTAAGCCCCTGCAGTGAGGTAAAAATGGGCTGATGAAGAAGAAGTATCCTGAACAGCTTGACAGATATTAATTACAAATTAACGATTTTCGAATTTTACCCTTTATTTGTCTATTCTTCATGCTAAATTTCATAATTCTAGGACAATGAGTAGTACCCTATAGGTTTTAATTTAGTTATATAATAATATAAATGGCCGTATTTTTTAATTGGGTGGACTTAGAAGGTTATTGATATTTAGATGCTTAATTTTTTTACAGGTCTAGGCGACCGTAGATTTAAATATTAAATAATAATTTCATCTTGATACCTCTATTTGGTCCTGCGAAAAGGGGTCTTAACAGACAGACAGTCAGACGGACAACGAAGTGATCCTACATTTTTTTCTTTTTGTAAAAAAGCCCTAAAAACCCTAAAAACGTACATACGATAACGTAAATTATAATTCATTGTAGTATCTCGGATGAAAATTTGTCCAGATGAGGACCTGACGGACCATGACTTCTGATGTTTGAAGTTGACGAGAGCGGCACGACTGTTTACCACGTTGGCTCCGGCGATTTCGACATTTTGATTTTTGTGTTTTAACTTTAGACGACCCAGCCACACCTGACACCACGTGTTGTTGAAGCGCTTCAGGATGATTATTTATGATATAAAGAACCATTAAGCTTTTATTATAGTTTTTAGTATTACACGTCTTGTCTGACGTTCAGGTTATATCGAAGTCATGTACACTTCGTATTGTCGTAAGGGGACGCTGGTGCCGCGACATTATAACGATTGCAGCGCCATCTATAGTACTTAATAAACACATGCAAAATCAATAATATTAGGTTCGCGTGACTATAATGGTAATAGTTTTAGTTAAGTACAAATAGTTCAGGGACACGTAGGTAATTCTTGTAAGATCATTTAATATATTATTTTGACGACCGCTTAGCCTAGTGGGTAGCGACCCTGCCTACGAAGCTGGAGGTCCCGGGTTCGAATCCCAGGTCGGGTCAGTATTAATATGATGAATATTGATACTGGTACCGGGTCTTGGTTGTTATATGTGTGTGGTGTCTTCGCAAAAATATTTATATATGTATATATTATAAAGAATATTTAAGTATGTATATCAGTTGTCTAGTAACCTATAACACAAGCATAATACTTGCTTAATTTGGGACTAGACGACGCTGTGTGGGAAGTCCCATGTATTATTATTATTATTATTCATGGTCTACGATCACATATACCAACAATGTTACTTGAAGTATTTCCTATAAAAGCATAGAGTTAACAAATTAGCAGCGTTCGGTTTTAATAGTCATAAACGTCACTTCACAGTATCGAAAATGTCAACCGCCAATTCGCGGGGGTGAAGACCGGCGCGCAGGGACCTCGCGCACTCAAACTCGGACTGAAACTCGCCATCTTACACGAGCTAGCTAGAGTATGAGTGGTTAGACGATAAACGCAGAAGAGGGCTTGTAGTCAGTTCATACTTTTATGTATAGAAGTATGAATGCACAAGACAGGTGAAAAAGAGACATAAGGTTTTCATTGATCGAGTATTGAACCCTAAACAGAAAATAACATGAAATGACATAAGAACACGAATAGGAACAAAAACTTGCAATAACTAATGAGTATTTAATGACGACTTATTAACATCACGATCGTTTTAATTGGTTTTGACATGCCTTAGTAGGTTTTTTGCAGACGAAGCATCATAAATTATAGGATTAATATAGCTGCTTTAATAAAAAAAATTTTAGCATTAAGTATATTAAAATTAAATATGTAAAGTTTTCACTCCATTTGCTCGAAAACGAGTCATTATTGAATGCGTTTTTGCTCTCTAGGGTAACTATTCCGTGTTTAGAGAAAAAAGTTATTCGAATTTAAAATTTGATTAAATATGTGAAACACATGTCGAATGTTGAAATCAAAGAAGTTGTAAACAAACTGAAAAAAAAATATTATTGATGGAAAAACGTTCTTCCTAAATACACCTGATATCTAATAATAAAAAAGAAATAAAATTTGTTAATTAATAACAATAAATTTTATATTACAATAATATAACTATTTTACAGCCATTGAATCCTTCGTTACCTTTAGGATACAATTTTACCCTCACCGGAAGTACACTATTTTAACCCCTTAGTAATTCGCGCGCTTGGTTCACAATTCACTGCTATTGGGCGAGGGTGAATTTCCAGATGGATAATATTTAAATAATATAATTTGAATATGCTCTTGTATAAAAAAATGCTAAGGTATTTTGAAAGTGTTAATTGAGTCAAACACTTCGATTAACGTGTATTAATACGTATATTGAATGAACAGGTTCTTTCGGTTTATGTGTTCATCGCAGTTGTTAAGTAACGATAAGTGATGATCAATCACGATATTAAAAAAAAAAATTAGTAGCAGGCACTGTTGAAAAAGGATCACATTTAATATTTAGTTATATTTAGTTTCAAACATATACTTAAAATATGTAAATCATTTCTGACTTAAGTACATTAACTATCACTGACTCCGTGCCTCGGAGAGCACGTTAAGCAGTCAGTCACGGACGCTGTCAATAGATGGCAGTCGTTACAATCCCCAACCCGCAGTGGAGTAGCGTGGTGGCTTTAAGCTCCAATCCCCCCTCCTTCTCCCTGGGGGGAGGCCTAAGCTCCTGTAGTGGGGTAAAATGGGCTGATGATGATGATGATGTGAGTCATTTCAGGCAAAATGAAAACAGAATTAATTCACAAATTATTTATAAACGTAATTCATGAAAAAAAATTAATCATTTTGTGGCTAATTAGTGTTCTGAATATAATTAAGAAAATCAAACGAACTTTGTATCTAAAATGTGGCCGAGTGTAGATTTTAATTCAAAAGCGCCCATGAATAACATCGGTGATGGAAAATGTGAACAACGAAAAAGCAAATAAAACAACACTGGTAATGTAATTTAAAATATTTGTTTTCAGTGAACCTAATCTCATTACACGTTTAAACTCGATTTATCAAAATTCAAACAAAACAAACGTATGCGGTTAGTTTAATTAGGATCACGTGCGCATACGAACTTATTCAGGATTTTAAGGATAACTAGTGTTTACGTCTCTTGGCAATAACTATTGAATTTTAATTAATCCTCGTAATAATATTCAGCCAGAAAATTATTACAAAATAAGTAATCAATGTTTCAACTGATTTGTAAAATTTACAAAATTTTGCAAGAATCCCAAAATTTTGCCGCTTATGTAGTTAAACATTTAAATGTGTGAACCACAGAGATACGAAAGCAAAGTGTTTTGGCGGTTTCCCGGTAAAGGAAACTTACTGTCTCTTTTTAAAATACTGATTTAGGTACATACAATTTAGTTACAAACGTTATCTTTCGATTGTAACGGTTGGATTGCAAGAATGAGACAAAACATATTTTAACACAACTTGGGTCTAAATATTTTTTTCTAAATTGGACAGTCAAAATTTTGCCAGTTCGTTACAAACTATCGTATTAGAAACTTCCTTTCGATGGCTTCTCTAGCGGAAAATCTTGATAATATCGGAAGTGTGAAAGATGCATGGTCTGCGTTTCTCAAATAGAGAGTATTGTCTATAGGTATTATTGCTAGTAGACGACTATTCTGTCACTGAAAACAACTACATATAAGTATACTGCCATTAATCCTTCCTTACGGACTAATCAGCACGTGTCTGCAAAATTTTGTCTATGGGAGGATGGTGAATTGGGATAGGAATGGGAGTCGTAATAGCCCAAAGCGCAACGAACCTGTCTCAAATTTATAAGGCCATAGGGCCATGGTTCGAATCCGGGCGTGTACCAATGAGTTTTTCTGACTTAAGTACATAACTATCACTGACTCTGTGCCTCGGAGAGCACGTTAAGCAGTCGGTCCCGGATGCTGTCAATAGATGGCGGTCGTTACAATCCCCAACCCGCAGTGGAGCAGCGTGGTGGATTTAAGCTCCAAGCCTCCCCTCTCCCTGGTGGAGGCCTAAGCCCCTGCAGTGGCGTAAAAAATGGGCTGATGAAGTGAAGAAGTGAAGATGATGGTGAAACTGGTTTCGGTACAAATGAAACGTTGAAATACTTGGAGCTAATTACAATAAAGCTATGAGGTTGGTGTGTTATAGTCTTGGGTAATCCAGCTCCGAAACCGGCTATGGAACTGGATGAGTCACCTTCAGCTCCAGCTATAAAGAGCGGCGGAGGAAATCTCAGGTGACGGATTTGACGGAGTTGTTGATGCCAGCGGAAATTAACGACTTCATGAATATTTGAATATCGCAGACTGTGTTTCGAGACAAAATACATATTCATGTTGAGATAATACTTGCATACACCGGATTCAACAGGTTCAGCGTCGGCCGTTGAATTTGGAATTGTAATGTGAATTTAGACGGATTCACCCAAGACTAGTGTATTACTCAAGAAAATTATTAGCCAATCGTATAGCAGTTATCGTCTTTAAAGCTTAAATTTCTAATTCAAAATAAGACATTTGATTGATCAAAATATTTCACTTTAAGAAGCCTTATTGCAACTGGCAGTTAGTAATGTGTTCTATGATTTCTCTGTAATAATATAAAAAGCGCGAAAGGGCAAATCAAAATTCTGTAATAAAAAATAACAGCATACAACCTAAACTTCTAAGCTTTACTCACGACATAAATACCATAAATAGTTTCAAGGACGCTAACTAACGATGGTTAGTTAATAATTAATTAATTGATTGTATCATTCCAACCCTCTCTAAAAGGGAAGTTGAACAGCTGGCTACGCACCTGCGTCAGTGCAACTGTTGACTTGGTAACGGACGATGTAAACAATAAATATAAAAGAGCCATATGTCTCGTTAGTTTCCCAAAATGTTTACCACGGTAAACCTACAGTATACTAAGGTCTATGTTATTTGTATAACTAGTACAAAGTTACGTGTTGTTTACAATTAATAGGAGTTCTTGCACAAAAAACCAGTTAGGTATATTTTGTTAAATAATAATAAGTAACTAATACAAGTTATTGAAGAACAATTTAATTTGAGAAAGTCTAGATAGATAGATAGTACCTTAGATAGGACCTTAATTATGTCGTTATCATCTTGCTTACATTTTTCAGGAATGTTAAGGGACTGCCGCGCCATAGGTTTACTTACTTACTTGCTTTTTATTTTTGCACTTTACTTGCTTACTTCAAAAGATAGATAATTAGTTTAAGGTCATCTAGTCCATTTTGTAACACCCCTCTCTATATTATTTTTCTTCTTAGTGTTCTGCTCAAAATTTCATATACATAAATGATTTTAACATTCAAACCGTCTCGGCCGCAGAATGTTTAATACGTAAAACGTTCAAAAAAAAAAATTCGAAGCGTCAAAAACAAATTCAAACAGAAAAATAGATTAAAATTATACAAAATGTGTATTTTGGTTTCAAGGCTAATTAAAATATAATCTACAATGTCTTCCGTGTTTGCGTGCGTCATCATCGTCCGGTGGCGGTTCATAGGTAGCATAGAAAATATGTACGTAAATTGTAATCGAAATAGTCAAAAGTAGAGATTCCAATGAAAGCTCTATCATAAACTTTCATCTTCATGTGAATGTACAGTGCCAGAAAAAAAGAATAAACTAAAAACACGGATCTGATATATTGTACACAGACGCAAAATTACAAATAGGTATGACACATCTGTCCAAACAAGACTTTCCCATTTGATGGCACGCGTGCCATTGGTGACTAGAAATGGTTTTTTTATCAGGTCTGTGGAAGGTCGCACGACCTTGTAACACATCAGGCACGGGCGTGCCGTTGAACTCTACGTTTGAGCGAAATTATCGATTGTGTATCGGTTTACCTGTGCTTTTAGTAGGTACGCCGCATTTAGTATACTGAAACTAGTACGTATTTTACTACAACCCATTATTAATTAAAAAGATAGTTTTTAACTCTTACCTAATTTTATCATATACATGTAAGTATAATCGAATATACAATTATACAAACAGCTATTCTAGCGATTTAACGTTATTAGAAGAGGACTTTAAATATTTTTTATGTACTCAGTAGATTTCCGTTTTTCATATTTGTATGATATACAGATATGGCAACTTCAGTTTGCCCATTTCTTTATTATTATATTTTATAATTCAAGAACTGTTTACCCGCATATTTCATGATTTTTATAAGGATTACACAATTTCGAAATCAACTACAATTTTACCGTAAACGTAACAAAAAATAGCATTTCAAGGAGCATTCGCATGGGATTAAAATGAAGCAAACCGCAATATGACAAACTAAAGAAAGTGGATCTGTGGAAGAATACGCTGAGTAGTAGAACTTAAAATTAAAGGGCGTGAAAAAGAAGTAGGCAATACAATTTGAACATTATGGAAGTTGTAGACGCACGTTAAAAATTTACATTTGGATGTGTACAGATGAGTCAAAAACGAAGTGATACCTTAAGCAGAGCCGATAACAATTTCACAAACGCATGTACGACAGCGTTTTTAAGTACTTAACGAACGGACGAAAGTGTAGTTAGTATCGTTACTTAGAATTACTCGAACTAAACAGTAGGAAAATTTATTCCGAGAAAAACGAACAAGTGGTGTGGAAAGAGAAACGGGTACGCGCCCGAGTGGCGTGCCGTATCCGGTGTCGATACATCGATAATGCCGCCAGGTGGCCCACGATTGCAAAAAACTATGAAAATATATTCATAGCCTTGTGAAAATCGTGATGAACATTAACACAAAGGCGCGAAAATACTGTTTAACTATGAACATTGTGGATACAATTAACACAATTGGTACAAATATGTAGATAAATTACAAGGTTCGGTATTCCGTGGTATGTTCAGATATATTTCAGTTTCGTCAATGTTTTCCTTAGGTAAGACCAAAATAACACGTACCATCACGAACATAAGGATAAATTATTATTATTTTTAATGATTCTCAACCGGTATAAACTAAATAAATCACCTAAATTTAAAAAATAGAAGACAAGAAAAAAAAATTGTTATACTTTGTGATATGACTCGGAACTTCAAACTGGCGCTAGTATTAAAAAAATAAAAATATTTTTTTTCGTGTTCCGAAAGTATTTATCCTTTATAAGCTAGATTTTTATTTTATTTTTTCAATTTTATTAAAAAAAAAAATACGTGATGACGAGCATAGACTAGGTAAATTTGAAAGCAGCGTTTGGTTTTAATAGAGTCATAAATGTCACTGCACAGTATCCAAAATGTCAAACGCGATTTCGTGGAGGTGAATACCGGCGCGCGGAGATATCGCGGGAGTGAAGACCGGCGTGCGGGGACCTCGCCGACTGAAATTCGCTATCTTACACCAGCTAATAGAGTATGAGTGGTTAGACGGTAAACGCAGAGGAGAGCTTCTGGTCAATTCGTACTTTTATGATGACGAGGGATCTCAAATCAAAGTAATATGGGGTGTTCGATCTATTCAAAATATCTCGCGTTTTGTAAATGTGTGACGCCACGAAAGCTAGAAGCTTCGTTGTAAGGAATTGCTTTTAAATAGGTGGTAACTGATAGCAGTTAAAGGCAAGAATGCTTTAAAAGGTTAATTTGCGTTTTAGAGAACATAGCGAGTACATTTTGTGTCCGGCATGTTTTGGAAAATTCCCAAATACTGATTAGTTTTGTATAGGACTCCAATGCACTACGACAATCTCTTCTGACAGCACTAGAATAGATTGATAGGCAGAATCAATAACGAATTTAGAGTGGAAAATTCTTAGATTATGAAAAAAATATTTTACAGTAAATTTAAAATAAATAATATAAAAATAATTACCTCGTCGTTAAGGGGTGATGGGATCGGTGACTCCTTAGAGTCTTTCATTTTCAGTATAATTTTTTCAGCGACTATATTAAGGGACATCCTTCGTTTTCCCGAGAACATCTTCGCTCCTTTATCACTTGAACTGTCATACAAACGAAGATTTTAATTGATATAAAAAATTACTTTTAATTGGATCACGATCGTCATTGACCTTTTTCACTGAAAATCAAATAACTAAAATGAATACGTAATTGCATTATTTTAAATATCTAGAATAAATTGTGCTATTTTCGCGTGCGTTTGTCTGGATATTTGAAGGAAAACTGAAACGTTGAAAACTAGACACCACCCGCTGATAGTGATACAGGAAAACTTGATAACACGTCGAGGGAATTAACATACCAGTTCATTAACTAATGGCGTCGCGAAATAAACTTTCAGGTATTTTATTCGTAAGAAGGATTATTGAAAAAATATATTCCTTATTTATACCTACATATTGACTAAGAATATCAATTTCAATTTCTATCTTAAAAAACGTTGTCTGTTTGTTCATATAGCTTTTCTTGCTTCTAATGAGATTTCTAATAAAAAATTTCTAATAACTAGTATAATGTACTAGATTTAAAATGGGTACTATCCTGTTTGAATGTTTCATGAGATATAAAACGAATCAAGTTTCCAAATTAATGTAATCCAGAACCCTGATTTCAATAAAGACCCAAAGCGAATATAGGAGTAAATTACCAAGGAATAAGAAATTAGTACCAACGAATCCGCAAACTAGACCAGGAATAGAAACGGTCTTAGAGATATAATGTTATCGTAACAAAGCCACGAGCAAAATTAAGGCCAATAACAGCTAAACAATACGAGTGCTTTTATCATTCATAATAAGCTTAAAAAATCACAGCTAAACTGGCGGGCAATATTATAAAAAGGCCGGGCATAACGAAATTAAAAGGGTCGTACTTTTATGGAACTCTTGTAACGGACCGATATGAGCTCCAAAGCCTTATAAGAACGACAGACAGGCGGACTGACATACTCATTACGTGTCCCACTTTAAACAGTCCCGGACAAAACCATCTAATATAACCTTTGATAACGTTGCAGGTAAAAAGGTTCAAACGATTTCCAATCCTATTGTTCAGACCGGAAACTACAAAATCTTTTAACACGGTTTTTATATCCGTCCTTCTACCCTTGAGAAACGATCAGACCTAAACGCTGTGCGGATTTCCACTTGTCTACGGGAGAAAAGTTAATGAACAGAGGAAAAGCTTGACCGCGAAGGCTGTTTCAAACAAAAGACCTGTTTACCGGCATAGCCTTAAAAGTATTGGGAAATGGCCCTTAAACTTGTTTAGGTAAAGAATTGTTTGGGTAACGGCTTTTCGCTGAAATATCGTGATAGTATTTTAAAGTTTCTTCAATAATAATGAAAATAAGAAAATACAATTTTAGGCGGCTTAGCACAGTCATGGAATATTAAGCCTGTCGAATTTTAAGATTAAGACATTGTACCTATAAATTCGGTTATCAATATTGACATGAGAAACACCAAACTGGCGTAACTAGAGCAATGTTCTTCACTTCATCAGCCCATTTTTACCCCACTGCAGGGGCTTAGGCCACCCCCAGGGTGAGGCGGGGGGGCTTGGAGCTTAAATACACCACGCTGCTCCACTGCGGGTTGGGGACTGTAACGACCGCCATCTATAGACAGCGTCCGGGACCGACTGCTTAACGTGCCCTCCGAAGCACGGAGTCAGTGATAGTTATGTAATTAAGTCAAAAAAACTCATTGGTACACACCCGGATTCGAACCATGGCCCTATGGGGCCTATGAATTTGAGACAGGTTCATTGCGCTTTGGGCTATCACGACTCTTAGAGCAATACCCTAGTTAAAACACAAAAACAGTAACGAACGAACGGATGGATAAATATTAAAACAATTATCGTAAAACGCTACCATTTTTGAAGCGAGTACGTCATTCCGCGCATCAAACGGATCCTCGCCTTGAATAAAACATAGAGGCCTTACACCGTTTCATTATTTTCTCCCAAATTGCTCTCCCTTGTGAGTTCTCACACCGAGATGCTATCTTATTCAATTTACTGTTTCTATCTTTGTAACTAATGAGGTATCGAGTTCTGACCTCGTTTATGTTTCAAAAGCATATTCAATCTTTGTAAAAATATAACCCAAAAGTTATACTTAGATGGCAGATACTTAAAAGTAGATCGACGGGAACGAATCGACGAGCATACATCGTTGCTAATTTGTATTCGAATATACGTTTTAATTCGACCGTGTCGACGAGAAAACGCCAGCAAAATATCGTACGACTATCGATTTATTCGATTGTAAAATCTCAATAGTCCATGACTGTTAAACGACAACAGTAATAAATACAACATTAGCTGCTTCATTTTAGTTACCTGTTTGCCAACAAAAACATTGAACATCTCGTGTACATGTAGTGCCTAGTTAACTATTAGGCGAGACAACAAAAAAACAAGGCATTTGAGACATGCGTTGTTGTTTTGCCTAAGGAGAAGTGAGCGCTTCGAGATTTTCTTATAATATTTTTTTAACATACTGTCCTGTATTTAGGATGTATAACATCAAATTCGGTGTAACGATTTCTGAGTCTACTGTATAGTAGTAAGGTAGGTAGGATAAAATATTTTCTTCTTTTTAGCAAGGATTACAAAATAAAATAGGTACGTGCTGTTTTGTAAACACCTCACAGAGTTAGTTGACGTATTCGTACAACCTTACTAAATCACGTCGTGGTTACAGAATACAAGAATTTCCCTACTTGCATTATTCACACAATAACCAGTGTGTCCGTTTTCTTTTGTGGTGAAGAAGTGAAAATGACGATGATGGTGAATCCATCGAGGCGGAGGTTCAAAAAATTTAATTCAATTCTAGTTTGAAATTAATTAAATTATCCAATTGATTTATTGACAACAATTGAATGTTTGGGGAACGACTAAATTCAATAGAGTAATCTACAATACATGAACTGTGCCTGCTCGTATGGCGCATGGATACTCCTGCATCCCATGCATTTGTCTCTGTTATATTCAGTTTAGGTTGAATATGTATTTATAATATGTCAACATTTAACATAATACATATAAGATGTATAGTAAACGAGTTTTTAGGAAATACATCAATTTTAATGGCATTGCAGTTCTTATATTATGTGCAAGACTATTTTTTTGCTTTGTTGGTTAGCCAGATTCACGAATGAGGGTCACATGTACATGTTAAGTAATTGGAAACATTTGAACGCAGAAACGTAAAGTTTTAATCCAAGACGAACGCTCATCAAAGAAGAATAAAAAAAAACATTTTGCTCGCGGAACAGACGGCCACGAAAAGTCGAGACTTCTTAACTTGATTGCGAAGGAAGAGAATCTTTGTGGTCACGACGATGGTCACAAAGATTTTCAATTCGATATTGGATGGATCGATTGGATTCAATCCCTACTTAAAGCTATAAATGCGAAAGTGTGCTTTTTGGTTTGTCCTTCTTCTACACAGCAACAGAACAGCGGATCGGTGTGATTTTTTGTACGGTTATAGTTTATGAGCTGGAGAGTGACAAAGGTTACTTTTTATCCCGGAAAAGGATACGGTTCCTGTGGGATAACTATTGTTCATGCTAAAATGGCTGACGGGATTTTGATGGATATCGGCCGAAGTCGCGGGTGGAATACTTAGTATAAAATATAAATATTTACGTAAACAAATATGTTTTCTGATTCATACTTTATTAATTATAAAACTGACTAAATGCATGTGAAGATGCACAACATTGATGTTTAAAATTAAAATAATAAGTTTAAAAACAAATATATCGAAAAGTAATCAATATTTCTTAGTCAGACCAATTGCCGTTGGAAGTGTTTTTTTTTTTAAGTTATATTACTCAATTTTTTTCGGAATTTTTCGGAGTTATATCTAGTTACATAATCAAAGGGGAGGGGGCACAATTTTAGGACTTCAGGAGCGCGTATCTCAACAATCATTGACTTAAATAAAAAAAAGTTATTTTGAAACTTCAATATAATTTCCAAAGGCCTATCCAAAGATACCTCACTTGTTAATCTGTGCGGGAATCGCTTTTTTTTCGTCTCTTTGTTACACGTACTCGTATGGCGACCTAAACTACCTTCCCGATTTCATTTAAATAGTGCCAATAGTCTCCGAATAAAATGGCTGTGACAGACGAACAAGACAAATTTGTACCTAAGGAATCCATTTTTTTTTGCAATTCGATTACGGAACCCCAAAAACAGGTGCATGTTAGAGTTTGCGAAAATACGGTTCCCTGATAATTTTCCCTAAACAATGTTTTAGTTTACCTAATTGTTGATAACAATTATATGTATATTCTTATGTAGAATTTATATACCTATAGAAGTTATTCTGGAGTAAGCACCACTTCTGATAATAATTATTTATTTTTGTATTGATTCAAAACGTAGACACATTTACACTACTGTGAAGTTCAATATTTAACTATGTATAAAAATGAACCGTTGGAAATGAAATCTCCGATTATTTTAAAAGACTTGTCTAATGACACCTTATTAAATGGAAAAAAAAACAACTTTTGATTTTAGGAAGGCGGTACAATAAATTTGACTGTCGGGAGGGAGGGAAATTTAAAGAATCATGCATGCAACATGCATCATATACAAAACTATACGACCGCTTAGCCTAGTGGGTAGCGACCCTGCCTACGTAACTGGAGGTCCCGGGTTCGAATCCCAGGTTGGGTCAGTATTTATATGATGAATATTGATACTGGTACCGGGTCTTGGTTGTTATATGTACGTGGTGTCATCGCTAGGTACCCAAAATACAAACTAATGTTTAGATTGGGGCCTAGACGTTGTCGTGTTGTATACGTTATTATTATTATTATTATAACGTAATAGACGACGGACATGATGAAAATAAGAGTTATATTTTTGCCTTTGGCTACGGAACCCTATATAAAAAAAAGGAATAAAAATGCACAAGCCCAAATAAAAGGTTCTACCTAAATGTAGCTTCATAAATATTTTTTTATATATTAATAGAAATGTAAATGTACATCACTCTCTCTTTATTAATTCAGTATACATTTCGCTGATGCGAAGATACCCGCGGGAAAGTCACGTACTTCCGTGCCTAATTTAGTACTGGTCATAACTCACATTCTGGCATTCAAAATTTCCAAGTTTTAATAGACTTTTGGCGGCAATTATCTTCACATGGTTTGAAGATTCGCATTGTTTAGTGTTTAATCTACATAAATATTAATGCATATTTCGTACATGGGAAAAAAATATAAATTTTTCTTAAAACTCTTCTACTGAAGTTACCATCATCTGTAACGGAATTTATAAATAAATCTTTGAAGGCCATAATAATAACAATCGATGTGAGTCTTCGCAGATGTATATAATTTAGATAACAATAGACTAACATAAGGAATAGTGTGATAGGAGAACGGTGTGATATGGAAAAAGATGTAGTGACAAAAATTGAAAAAGGGATGCTACGGTGGTTTGGTCATTTAAAGAATGCTGAAAGAAGACTGACGAAAGAAATTTTCTGTGCGGAAGTGAATGGTAGGGTCGGAAAGGGTCGCCCTAGACGAACGTACAGGAACCAGATTGAGGACGTACTGGAAAAGGGTCAAGCCTAGAGTATCCAGAATATCCGGAGTAGCTGGAGAATGTGTATGAGTGATGCGTATCGACTCAAGAGGTATGTCAGGGTCGCAGCTGTAGCCTCTGCCTACCCCAATGGGAAACAGGCGTGAGTATATGTATGTAATAACATAGTATCACCAAGCTGATCTAATGATGAACCCGGTAGATAGGTACTGAAATCCTTCGATGGCAACTAGTAGTCATCTCGTTTCTACTGGATACCTACGTTTTAATTAGTATTATTTATTTAAGGAGGTTTTATTTATTACACGTGATGGTGAAGACTTCATGATGGAGCCGGAAGCTAATGGAAAACCTCACTGGCCAAACGATTCACTAAATGGACTTTAGATCGAGGAATCAGACTACTCAAAGCTAAAGAGGAAGACGCTGTGTGTTGGCAGAGATGGAAAGAATGCGCAATCTAAAATTAAATTTACACGATGAAGACCAAGACCAATAAACACAAGCAGTCTAGGATAAACAAGTTCCATGTTCAAAATAAATTAAAGCAACCAGATCCGCAGAAATTTTGGATCCGCAATAATTTACAGTTTATTCAAAACTAAAAAGTAACTTACGTAGTTACGAAAAAACACGCTTTAATGAGTTCCGCACTAAACAATAAAAAATGTAAAAAATATTTTATCTAAAGTGCTTATTACTTCTAAATGTCAAAGTGCTGAGTATTTTGTGTAAAAGCATGTAAAGCAAAGCAAGCGCTTTCTGGCCAGATTTTAAAAGCAACAAATATTATGGTTAATTTGTGTCTGTAATGTAATGTCTGTGTGTTTGTGTGTGTAATACTGTAATGTAAGTTGCTTATCTATATATAAATACGTGAAGGAAAAGTTTTAGACCCCTTTTTAAGCATACTACGCACATGGAGTGTGAAATTCGGCTTGGTTAAAGTTTATGTGGAGTAGGAGTGCAGAAAGCTAAAATCTATAAATAAAGGTTGAGTTTTGAGATGGGACTGTATGTCCTATGAGAAACAGCAAAAAGTGTTCAAAGGCTTCATGAGCTCGATTTTTGAGAAAACAAAACTGCATATTAACATTTCTGAAAAATCTGTTACTTTAACAAGAAAGCAAACTAATTATATTGCTTATCTATATATAAATACGTGAAGGAAAAGCTTTAGACCCCTTTTTAAGCATACTACGCACACGGAGGAGATAAGGTTTGGCATGGTTAAAGTTCATGTTGAGTAGGAGTGCAGAAAGCTAAAATCTATATATACCTGATATGTGTTACAAATACTGTCAATGATACGAGTTTAATAGTCTGTTGTTTGATGCAGTTTGAAGTGACTTACTCTCGCCTATTTATTATTAATGGTTTCTAAAAAGTGAGTACGGTCGCACTTCAACCGCTGAGCGACCACTAGTTTACATTATTGTGTAAGTAAATATACATTCAAACCTAGCATTTAAGCAATGTAATATTATGTAGCCCTCAGTTACGTGAACGTCTATCGGAATTTATAAATTAATTCTTTTAACTTATTACATGTCTTTATTAAGATATCCTAGCTTAACGATTATTGTAATTATAGTCAGAATAATGTTTTTTTTATGTTTTAATCTTTTATGACGTTCGAGAGAGTGGCGTCAGAAAACTAAAACAATTGGACAATTTGGCAATATTAAGTCAAACAGGATGAAAACATCAAATACACCATACTGCATTTCTTCTACGACGAATCGACTGCTTCTTTGAGATGCCGCACAGTTCAAATGGGTACTCCATACCCAAGGATTTAGAGTTTTGCAAAAGACAGTCCGTACAAGTATCCCGACCTAGCTACACGCAGGTCCTGTCAACGTTCCATCCACTCGCTCGCGATCGAATGTGTTCACTCGAACGTCATATTCTAGGCATCTTTATATATAATAGTAGAGTAGTTATAATATTAATAGTTAACTTATAAAGTGTAACTAATACTTTTTACTCGAAGCTCCGCGGTAAATAAAACAATTTTTAAACTCATTTTGTCTTCATCGTGGGGAATTCAGAGAGGCTAATTTAACCAACACTCAAATAAAACTCAACCCCACAAATTCATCTTTACTTTCTCTATTAAATATTAAGAAGTGATAAAGAGTACATGTATTAAATATTGTAAAAACCCAAATTACTACATGTATCTTCACTTTTTTTATGATCTTCTATTATTACGGACATTTAGCTAACTATAATAAGCTGAACAGTCAAGTGCATACGCAACATTCAGGTTCGGATTGCCAAAAAGAAAACTTATTACCTACTTAAATACGGTTGAGTAAAATTAGTGAAGTACTAAAAAATCGTTGATTAATAAACCATTTTACTATGTACTGCATTGGCAATTAGTATAATTATCGAAGCAGACGTGGCGTCCCATAGGAGACTCCTAAGGTCATATATGCCCTGCACGTAGTCTGACTTAACAATCATAATTAACACATTAAGTAATAAGTAGTATTTATATTTATTTCAGAATTGCATGTTCCAAAAATGTAACAATGTGTGTTTTTCACCTGCTTCTTTATTTTAAAACTACACAATAATTCTACAATTTCAGTTAAAAAAATCATTCTTTTCATCAGATGACGACCGCTTAGCCTAGTAGGTAGCGATCCTACCTACGAAGCTGGAGGTCCCGGGTTCGAATCCCAGGTCGGGTCATTATTTATATGATGAATATTAATACTGGTACCGGGTCTTGTTTGTTATATGTATGTGGTGTCTTCGCTTGGTACCCAAAACACAAGCTAATGCATAGTTTGAGGCCTAGACGTTGTTGTGATGTACACGTTAAAAAAAAAATTGAAAACAGGATAATCAATTTGCGCACACGCGGTTACTAGAAGAAGTACATTTTAAATGTTGGCCTTTTAAATACACCGCAAATTCATGACAGAAAGTAAATACATTTGTATAACATAATACCAGCAGCCTGCGCGAAGAGGTTGATCGTATGAAAATTTTGTATTCATATTATTGAATGCGGTAGTACGTCATTTACAAACCAAATTTTTTAAATCTATTTCCAGTAGATACTCAGAATTAATATACATATACATTGCCACCGTAACCTTTGAAGCTGTCACATCCGCCATTAGACTATGATTTAATTTTTATTACCAAAAATATTTGGCAAAACGCCGGCGCGACCGCTTCGTCCGCCTCTGGTAGCAGTCCATAAAGTGTTATGTTTGCAACTACCGAGAAACACCGTGGCGGATAAAATATTATTGCCGTGCGTCCGTCCGTCTGTATGTGCTTCAGCTTACCAGTTTTAATCATACACCTTAGGTTAAGACGACGGTGTCAGTTTCTTGGAATTGTTGTTAGCTTTTGTATTACGTCGATACTGTGACAGACTGTGATGAAATGGAATTTGTGAGGAAAACATCTAAGAAGCAATTTCCAGGTGGTCGTGTTTCAGAGGCTCGTAGTTCCTTCGTTTTACCACTTGTCCAATTTATCACAGTGTAGCATTAAGTATTTACAGAATCAGACGTAAAAGGAATCCGTCAGATGCGGAAATTGCGGATGGGTTTCTTAAATGCAATTAAACGTTTCGTGTGACATTTGTTTCTTGTAAAATTATTTGGAATGCCCCCCACAACGTAGAGTTATTACGAGTATATAATAATAATAATTATTATTATTACGAGTATATAGAACAATTATCATCGAGATGTACGATTCTAAGGCCGGTAACAATCACAACTAATGAGCAAAGTCAATCGTTGTCAAACGACTATTCCAGATGCGTTTATTAATTTAGAACTGATTGTAAACGTGATTTATTAATGCGGACCTAAAACTGTAGATATGTAACGCACTTGCCCATTTTTCTATTCATGAGTAAATATTTCAACGAAAGATTTGATGGCAATAAATTTATTGTAATTATGTACGATACTTCGTGATATGATATATAATAAGTAATATAATAAGATATATGATAAGTAATAATAGAGCTCACACACGGTCATCTAGTCCCATACTAGGCAGAAACATGTCAATTACACAAACATTTGGCGGGGATCGAACCTTCGTCCTTTTGATCTGTAGTCGACGTCTCTGACCACTACACCAATCGGTCAGTCAAGTTGATAATAACTGAATACCAATCAATTTATCTTTGATCTTTATTTTTAGACGTAATCATATGAGAGTTTTATATTCTCGTAAGCAAGTTACTCTGACAGATCCGTGAAAATGCACAATAAAGTACGCTTGTCTTAATAAAACAAGTAAGCAGACATGTTCCAACTTGCCTGACTAGACGGATGACGGTCGCAAGATTTGTGCAGGGTTCAGATATGTCCGTACATACCGAATTTAAGAAGTAAGGCGTGGCAATTCACAACACTGGCCCATTTGCTGACAAGGGTCGCCAGTTTCATTGTGAACAAATCGCGTTGCCCGTCTATTTCCCACGCGATCGTCTGCAGTATTCATACATATTGATGAAAACGGAAGTTTTCGCACGACGCACGCAAGCCATACATACTCGTATATCGCGGTTTTACTTGGTGCATACGTTTCAGGTCGAATTACCGTTTCAATGCAGAGTCAATAGGAAGCCCAAGAAAAGCCAACAGAACACTTATTCATTTACATGTACGTAAGGAAAACAAAATGTTTTGTTTGTTTCTTTTACGGATATGTAAATTCATATAAGTAAATCGCTTCTCTTAGCTCTCCTTGGGCTACCTATTACTTAATATTTTGTGGTTTTTCTATAAAGTAGCTGCTACGGTTCTGAGAATTTATTTCGGAGCAACTGATCGCCATCTTATTCGGATAAATTTAATTAATCTTATTTTAATATACCTATTAGATAAAAGTTAAGTAGATATAGTGGAGCACAATAAAAAACCCGTCTTAAATTTTTGAGTAGGTACGGAAAAATATCTTAATTTTTTTTCAATATTTTGTGAAATTTCAATTGAAATATTATTATCCAACTGATACATGTACAAATTCTTGTAGACAGATCTAAAATTGTAGAAACTGAAGCTGTGAGCACAGATAGATAAACTACAGACATGACGAGAGTATGAGGATAGCGTTACAAAAACATCACCAGAAACGTTAACTGAATATGTCAATAGAGAAACGTGACAAATCATCGTATTACCGAAGAACCGCTTAAAATCCTTGTTCGACTTTAAATTTACGAAGAGAATTCACCGGTGAAGCAATAAGAACTTGAAAATTATAATTATCAAATTCTTACTGCTTCAGTTCATTTACCGTGAACCGTTCAAAAAAAAATCTGTGTCGTTCATTGGTTGATGTCACAGTGCTTTGTGTTGGTTAACAGCTATTGGTGTCAGAGAATCAACCTGAAAAATGTAATGTTGTTCTAAACTATCACAAAGCTATAAGATTGCTTAATTTATTTATATATTTAGACGGCCGCTTGGCCTAGTGGGTAGCGACCCTGCCTATGAAGCTGGGAGTCCCGGGTTCGAATCCCAGGTCAGGTCAGTATTTATATGATGAATATTGATACTGGTACCAAATCTTGGTTGTTATATGTATGTGATGTCTTCGCTTGGTACCCAAAACACAAGCTAATGCTTAGTTAGGGTCTGACGTTATTGTGATGTATACGTTATTATTATACTATTTATAAATTGATGATTGAAGATAACCAATATTCTTTCACATAATTTCGATATTTGGAAGGTAATAAAAAATTGTTAAATTTGTAAAGACGAATTCAAATGCGCATAGTTATATAACCTGCGCAGATTCATCAGGCGAAGCTATATGTATGTATTTGTTTATATATAACAAAGACATATTTATTTAAAGGGAAACGTAATACGAGAAATAAGCATGTAAACCCATTCTTTTAAAGATTTATGAAAAGTAGTCAAAAATCATGTTACGTATCTACTTTAATGGAAATAAAAAGTGACTACTGGGCAAAATTTCTATTTTCATTATAAACTCTACACAACTGTCTAGAACCATTAATATTGCTATGGACTTTCCCAGTATACTCTTTCGTTACAAAAGTACAGTTATAAAAGAAAATACAAAGAACACTTAAAATAAAGGGTGAACGAAATCCGTCTTCTACGTGGACGACCTCTAAGTGAAAGATTTTACGCTCCAATGAACGTATACTGGAGGCAGACAAAACGAAACTCAACGAAACACAGAATCGGTGTTCCGGTAAAATGATTTTGTAAATTATATTTGTTTCCTGTTTGTTTGTAATTCACAAACATAAATTGTTCTTTAAATTCTGTGGTGTTGTCAAATTGTTAGCAAAATAACAAGCATTTCAAACATACTTATATTAATTATACTTAACAATGTTTTGAATGAACTATGACGAAATTTGATATGACAACCGCTTAGCCTAGTGGGTAGCGACCCTGCCTACCAAGCTGGAGGTCCCGGACTCGAATCCCAGGTCGGGTCAGTATTTATATGATGAATATTGATACTGGTACCGGGTCTTGGTTGTTATATGTATGTGGTGTCATCGCTTGGTACCCAAAACACAAGCTAATGCTTAGTTTGGGGCCTAGACGTTGTTGTCATGTATACGTTATTATTATTATTTAGTATGCTAGCAATAATATCTCTAAATTGTATGAAGTAACGTAAAGTAACCTTCCGGGACTATCTGTGTGTTTGGTGAAAGCTTAGGAACTTTTAGATGAATTTAGATGCGGTTTCACCTATATTTAAACTATTTTTGGAGTAAGGTTTAGAGACATTGATATTTAATTTACCTACTAATAATATATTGAAATCACGATGTTTCTAATTCAAGTCGTATAAATCAACTTTTAAGGCAGTTTATATACTTAAACTGAGTAAAATTATAAGGATCTACTACTGAATTGTAATAAATGTATATATTTTTACCGTTTACCCACAATAATCATTTTTATCTTTTGAAGTTAAGTTTATTTATAAACTTTACGTACCTATACTAACACACCCGAAAGAAGCCGGGGCGGGTCTCTAGTTAAATATAAATTATGTAATCTATTTCGCATACAAATTAACTTAACATCAACTGGCCAACTGAACTTTAATCGACTCAGTTAAACTTTACTAATAACGAATCGATCAATCCATTCGCTCATTTAACGCTCTGTTAACTCACACGTTACTGGCGAAGTTTAGTATAGGCCGGGCCTTGATTAGATACGTCTGCGCTGTGATTTATCGTTAAATGTACCATAACGTGATTATTTAGATCAATACTTAGTTACTTTATCGCGGAGTTACGGTACTATGGAAACTATAAACAAAAACAATTTATGCTGGTGCGAAAATTCGATTAAATATTATGACGCACTCATTGAGATTTTCAGAGTTGTAACGTCAAACTCGATATCATTATAATTTCGTCACGGTCGTTTGTCTGTCATTAACAATTTATACAGTTCTATGTATATCCATCGAAGTGAAATTTAGTATGCGAATTCTTTAAATAGAAATCTCAAATAGTATATTGCATAACAATTAAAAATTTATTTCTTGGAAATAAGAAATGAACAAAAAAATCCACAGATCTTGCAGTCCCCGCAACCATCAGTTTCATTGAAAATGAACCTACCCACACCCGATTTTCACAGATTATTTTATTTTATTGCCACGAAAACGTGGCACTATTCTTTTCAACTCTTTAAACTCTGAAATAAATCAACGAAAAAATTCTCTGCTACCCGTGAGAAGCCGGGGCGGGTCGCTAGTTCAACATATTTGAAACATTTAGGTTTTAAACTGCAGCCTCTGATATCCTTAAACGTTCTGAACTCGATAATTAAGCATTCGAACGAATACAGGCCGAAAGGCGATGACCGTAATGTTAACAAGTTCCCGAACGTCCATAAAATCTAACATGTGATGTCAAATTTCTTGTTCGATTTCCAACCGATTTCCAAAATTTTGGTCTCCAACTGTAGCTACTAACTACGCCTTCTAACCTTTGGTATAACACTTTGAAGCGATCCGACGAATACCCTCTGAAATATAGTAACTTATATCCACAACACAAGCGATCGACCAAAAAATCTCATCTTTCGGAAATAATTTCTCTTACAATTACCAACCGATTTCCAAAAACTTGGTCTCAAATCGTAGCTACGTTAATGGCCGAGATACTATTTTTTTTAATTTTCGATATCGGTTCCCGTTTTTGAAATATTTTGGATTTAGTAAAAAAAATTCCGAAAAATGCCCGATTTTTTTACATTTTCCAATTTTTTTCAAAAACTACTTAACCCATTTCCAAAATTTTGATGTCATACAATGCACAACTAAATTCTTAATCTTTTAAAACCTTAAAATCTTGGCTAGACTCCATACCCTCGTAGTTATGGCCAAAAATGCGTCTCCCGTGAAATGGATATGATAGTCATTTTCAATGACAAAATGTTTATTATACTCCTCATCGAGTATTTTATATTTAAATTCTGAAACTACGTTGGCGAAATATCAAGCTAAAAACAGTTTAAATTAATGAACCAAACGTGAAAAATCCGAACCCACCCGTGACGGATGTACATGACAGTTCTCTGTATGATAATATGACTAGATTTTTTTTTAAATAAAAATAATAATACCTGGAACAGCTCACACAGCACCATGTACTACCAAACTATGCAAAACTTGTATTACGGGTACTAGGCAAACTATATAAATACATAAATATTCTTTATAGTATATACACATATAGATATTTTACACCCAGACACGGAACCTATGGACATGTTCATGGATACAAAAATGTTTGTCCCGGGTGGGAATCGAACCCTCGCGAATTCGATTTCTATTCGTTTACATCTATTATTTTTCTTAAGCAAAAAAAATTATGAAGACAATCAGATAACTTATAAGAAATTATAATTATACCTTGTGAGAACGCATTGTCTTGAGAAAGATTACATTGTAATGGTTGATTAACTTTACCCTATCATTAAATATAGGTAATAATATCTGGGTCGGGCCGGAACCTTAGACACTGTTTTGTTCGTCTAAGTGAAAAATGAGAAGTCAGTGAACTATCTTTATAGTAAATAATATGTACACAATGTTACAATCAAAACCACTTAAAGTCTATAAAATCTTCCACGGTGACTCTCGAAATGTTAGTTACACTAGGGAAAATAGGATCCACCTATAGAATTATTATAGATTATAGAAGTCAGTAAATTCGGACACCATCAATTTATGAACTAAGACGGTACCGGAACAGACCGTTAGAAATCACTAATTCGAGAGCAGAAGCTATCCAGGAAACGCGTTAAAAATAAAGTTGACGAATTTATCGCGTTTGATTTAACGTACGGCGTCAAAACTAAACAAGTTAGCAGTAGGAAACATAGTCGATTCCGATTTTCCGGTAATCTCTATAATAATAGTTACTTAGATGTTTTTTGTTGTAGATACATAAAAATTGTGAGGACGCAATTATTTCCGCTGTAACTTCGTTAGGTGAAGGTCGGCTTGCGTCATCGTGTCTCACTGACTTAGAATAGCGCGATTTGTTCATGTCGAACTTAAAATACCAACGGCTTGGCATGGTACCTGTGATACTACGGATATATTGTTCATCGACGCTGATTATGTATACTTCCCTATCACTAGCTTTGAGTGAGAAAGTTCGGGTAAAAACAGGCGATTACCAATTTAATTCGATTTAGCGGAAAAAAATACAGTGAAGTATGGAGTGATAATAGGCAATAAAAAAAATATTTGATGGAAGTTTCATGAACACCGCAAGAACGTTTGAACCCTCGAATATGAGGCACATGACGAGTCGACACTGAAAGTCAGTGAAGTGTCAGAGTGACCGACGGCAACAAAGTGAACGTCTAGTTTGGGAAAGTAATAAATAAATTATTAATCTCCGAGTGTCATGCAGATTCAATATGAGTGCAGACTTCAATAGTTAAATGGATGTATTTCGCTGTAAAATGTAGTAAAGCTAAATAAACAACCGACGAACTTACCGTGCGTGTTACTGAGCACCAAGACGGAAGCCGGGGTCGTAACAAAATTTTAGTATTCAGTGCGTTCACTATTAAAACTAGTGCAACGGAACATACATGGGAACTTATCGGTGTTTGCCTGTATATTTATGTGTTACAACTTTTCATCTCCGAGACAGTTCGACGTAGAAAGCCGAAACTTGACACACTTCTCATTATAGTCGGCCAGACATTAACGTAGACATACAAGACGGGCCACGTCGGTGACAAAACCTGCACCACATGTCATGTCACTAATACCGACAGTGTTATACGTGCAGCCCTAAATTACTGTCAAATCTTTTTCAGAGAATAATGCAATGCACCGTTTGACCTGCATCTATTGAACAATATTTAAATTTTTGTATTTTTTGGAATACAAAAACCAGTCAAGTGCGAGTCGACTCCCATCCAGAAGGTTTCTTGGCGTTTTAACGTATTTATGTTATTGTCGCACTCATCAGAAATTTGATAAAACATAATAATGTTTAAAATCTACTTACAATTGAAAAAAAAAACGATAATATTCAGATTTTTCATTTCTATTGTGATACGTGAGTGTTGTTGTGTAACCTTTCTTTATGCCAAACTTAAATATTCTAGATTTATGGAAATACCTTATAGATTCTGATGACGCGCAATTTAGTATATATGATAACATGTCTTAAAAGTCTTTTTTTTAATAGCTCTTAATTTAGAAATTAAATTGTTTACAATACTATGAGGCCCAAGATTTTGGTAATTATATTTCCAGTATTTTCAACTTGATACAGTTCCAATCAACCTTTATGGCGGATGTGAACATAGGCACAAGTCGCGTCGCAGAAAACAGTTTTAGGTGTAGTGGGACGCAGTGGAGCGAGGGACATATGACTGAACCTGCGCAAGCATGCTTAAAGCGTTGTATTCCGATCCGCCATGAAGTTTGATTGGAACTATACCTACGTGTTTTACGAATACGAGCTATGACTCATATATATTTATAGGTTTGTTATATTTTTTAGTTAGGAATTTAAACAGGCCTGGCGCACTCTGCGCTGCACCTTTCGCTTCTCTAGAAGCTACGAGTCCATCGTGGGTTGGCCCGGGCCAGCTATTTCGTCATCATCATCATCAGCCCGTGTTCTCCACTGCAGGATATAGGCCTCTCCCAAGGCTCTCCACAACACACAGTCCTCCGCCTTCCGCATCCAATTACACCCGGTATGGTACTTCAGGTTATCAGTCCACCTTGCCGGGGGGCGTCCAACGCCGCGCTTCCCAATACGTGGCCTCCACTCGAGAACCCGTCTACCCCATCGGTTGTCGGTTCTACGGCAAACAGCAAACGGGCCAACTATTTAGTGCCGCAGAAAGAGGTAGCGTTACGCGAAAGAAAGAATGGCGGCTTGCAGGCGTTTGTACGTTAATTCAGTTCTTACGAAAGGGACACTGTGCAAAGTGCACTTTATTGCATCATCCCGAGAGTCGCTATTACTTAAGTGCATTTGCAGAATTAACCTTCTGTACTTGTACCATTTATAATGTATTCCATTCGAACAAGAAATCAAACTCACTTCACTTACTCAATTTTACCTATTTAAACGAAGATGATCGCGAGGTATCACTATCAAAATTATTAAGACTCAAAAGTAGAGAGTAAATACATATTTTTATTAGTTTAACATAATGGCAGAAATTAATGTTGTCATTTGGAAGTTATTACAACACTAAAACAACAATTAATTTCACAATTTGTCATTTTGTCTAAGTAGGTATATTCATACCATTTATGTACGTACTCAACACGCGAGTTCCAATTCACATTTCGCTAGTTTTTCAGATGTAATTTATCACACGGTCTAGAAAACTCACGTCACTAATAATACACTCTATCGAACCACATCAGAACTGGTACACTCTGTGACTTGGTGTATTAAATTTATTCTGTGCTTATTTCGTACGAATGCTGGCATAAATAACGCAATGGAAGCATACACTAACGAACATCATGTGTGTGTAGATGAATAATTAGTGGCGTAGGGCGTAGAGACACGTTGCGAATTTACGATACGAAATCAACGACGAAATACGAAACAATATGAGAGAAAGAGACAATAATATAACATTCAACTAACCGGAGCGAGAATACGTTATCAGACTTCGGTAACACTCTAATTCTAAGTCTTCGGAAATTTTGTCTCGATTGGATACAAAGTAAGCCAATATAAAAATACAGTACAACTACGGCGATAACGTATTCAAACGTATGTTGTAACCACAGACAAGTCAACCTTATAGACCACGCTTTGACAGGGAGTAGCATTCGCCAAGGCTATGTAGTGACACTACATAACTACGTCTCTTGTGAGCGGTCAGTTGGAAGCACGTCGGAAGCCATTAAATTGTCAATTTTGAACGAGCCAATGAAAACTTGCCGACCTCTCCCCGCACCCCGCCACTTTTTGGCGATTTCGTTTTCGTACTGACGTTTATTAAAGCGTGGTCTATAGGTTATCTGGTCTGTGGTTGTAACGTAAACTTGACTGACCGATTAGTTGAGTAGTTAGAGACCCTAACTAAAGCCTAGGGTCATGGGTTCGATTCCTGCAAGTGACAAATATTTGTTTGCACGAACATGTCTATTTGTTCCGTGTCTGGGTATAAAAAGTATTTATATATGAAGACATGAGTGGCCATAGGTCGTAAACTCACAAAATAGACATTTTGAGAAAACAGAGTTTAAAGTTTCTTTTAATATAAACCTTGTTGTGCATTTTCTACTTGTTCTTTAAAATTAATTAAAAATTATAAAAAAAACCGCTCTTATAGCATTGGGATAATAGATTAAGCGCGTCATAAAACCTTTGTTTAAAACCAAAAAACAGGTTTTTGTTTTTTTTCTTGCAGATATGATCTTTGGCCACTAATGTCTTCATATGCATATATATAAAAGAATATTTAAATATGTATACCAGTTGTCTAGTAATAGAACAAGCATAAAAGTTCCTTACTTAGGAACTAGGTGGCGCTGTAAATGTCCCATGTATTATTATTATTATTATATAAACGTATCTATACGCTAATAATTATTAATCTAAAAATAAGCATTACAAACTGAATTTGCATACTACAGATACATTTTAAAACTACATAAATTTTATATATCTAACCAGTTCCAACCACAGCATTTTTGTAGTCATATTAATTTATCTCTAAAGTACTTTTGTAATTACCTACAATATCGATTTTTCCATAGGCTAATTAGAATAATATAATAATTTAGGTTTGGAATCAATTTGCCTGCAACTATAACACAAACAGGATTATACTTGTAGCACAGATTAGTATAATAGTTCTTGCAGTTACAAAGACATTAAAATTTATGTGGTAAATACATAAATGTCGGTAAATACAATTTTCTCCTTAATTAGCCAAGTTTTGGTAATTACCTAAAAAAATAATGAAAAAATCCCGAAAACATATAATTTTTTAAAGCATTCATAATCTATTCCAGGAGTAAAATTTTATATAAAAAACCAAAAAAATTTAAGTCATTTTAACGTGCAGGTAGTTTGTTAGCCGTGCTGAATTTGTATGAAAATAAAATAAAACATTTCAAAGTATCATCGACGTATACATGTTCACCAAAATGTTTTCCACCTGAAAAACTCTAGTAAATAACGTTCGGTGAATATTATTTCAACTGTAATCTGGTCATCATAATGTCATAAGATATGCATTACAAATAATCGAGTATCCCCGTTGGCAAAAGGTTTTGTGAAATATTTGCATATGGATAGCCTATGCTTGTCAACAAATCGTCATTTCTGAACACACCAGAATTCATTATCCAAGAAATCGCATCATCGGCTTCACGCTGCATTACCAATCATTAGGATCGACCAATCCATTTAATAATCTCGGTGGGGGATAATTCATTTCGATAGAAGATGAAACAATCTATTCACAATAATGCGAAGTATATGAACATGTCAGGAAAACGAGCAAAATGAACTGGCTCCCATATTTTTGTTCCATTGAATAGTATTAAATCCTTAAAAAAAAACTGTTCAATCGTTCCCCTGACGATACTTTACAAATTACGAATTGACTAGAAGCTCTCTTCTGCGCTTACCTTCTAACCACACATACTCTAACTGGTTTGCACCCGTTGCGAGATGGCAAGTTTCGGTCCGAGTTTAGTCCGCAAAGTCCCCGCGCACCGACCTTAACCCCTGCAAAACTGGGTTTGACATTTTTGATACTGTGAAGTGACATTTCTGACTCTATTAAAACAAAATGCTGCTGTCAAATTTATTTACCTACTCTATGTATACCTACAAACAACATCGTACGAAATAAAAGCATAAAATATTTTTGTAAATTTTTCCACCATTTCTCCATGCTTCATAAAGTATTGGTATAATTGAACATAAAATTACCGTAATATCTTCATGAAAATAACGAATTAAGGCTAAGTTAAACGATTTCCTGTCGCGTGCTTCAGTCGCATTTCGTGGGGTGCTTTGACCCAATCAAGAATATTTAGACTTACCTAATAAGTCCGAATGTTTCAGCATTCAGAGTGTTCTATGTAGTCTTAGGAAGTTATATTTTACCTGAAAGGAAAGAATATACATTTGAATATTTTATTAGAAAAAAAGAACATATTTAAACGTATAATTTAAATTTAAAAAAAATTAAATTATTAAAAGCAATAATAATAATAAACTTTGATGATAGATGCCACTCAGTAAAACAGTAAGGTCTTGGTTGTTACATGTATGTGGTGTTTTTGCAAAAAAAATATTTATCTATGTATACATATATTATAAAGAATATTGAAGTATGTATATCAGTTGTCCAGTAACCCATAACACAAGCATAATACTTGCTTACTTTGGGACTAGATGGCGCTGTGTGGGAAGTCGCAAATATTATTATTATTATTTACTGATAAACGATATACGTCTGTTCGATCGATTGCTAGAAATAGCTTGCCAATAAGAATATTACAACGAATAAGATAAACATTTTAACTTTTTAAACTTTTCTACTGTTTTTTTTTTCATTTAAAAACTTTAAAATAAATATTTTATTTCTTGTTAAGTTTATTACAGATAAAAATACGTATATTTTACTTTCAAATTCCCCAACCTGCAAAGTTCCATTAACGTTTTTATGACGATAACTGCCATTCAAATTGTATAATTTGAAACATGGAGTCAAAACGTAAAAAAACTAGTGAATTTTGCATTAAAAACGTTATACGTTCATGTCTAATAATACCTAAATCAAAGAATACACCCATTTCTGCACTAGATAAAAGTTGAAAACGTTTAAAATACTATAAATCACTATGCCAATAAACTTTGACACGGGAACCATATAAAATTGGCCCGAATTTCGCTTCAAAAGATTCTTGGCGCCATAACGTACTCGTAACACGACGACATGTCCCAAATCTCTCGCTATAACAAACATCCTAAGTCCTACAAAAATACACTGTGTATCTCCAAAAGTCTTGCGAAAGCGGAATCACTGAGTTTGTAAACAATGTACACGTTCCCATCGCCTAGCGCCCTGTATACGCGTGACGAAATTTAGCAACGCAAAGTATTCTTTGAGATCATTTAAAAAATAAACCGAATAGGCTCATACGACTACAGAATGTGAAAGCATACACCTCGCTTACTTATTGTATTGAAAGCTTGATTATTCAATTCAATGCCATGGGTTGATTAATTTAGTTAATAATTTTACCAAATATATTACGCATACATACATACATAGAAACAAATTTATATTCAGTTAATGATTTAGGTTAATAAATGGTTTTAAGCATATGTAAATAATACTGCAGTTTTAATAAAAATGCGTCGAATAAGATTGCAAAATCCTCTTTCAAGTAGCATATTTGACGCAAGGTTAAAGTTATTTATCTCAGTAGGTTATGTTACCTTATATCAAGATTCATATCACTTTACAAGGGTTTCACTTAAAAAAGAAAAAGAGATTCCAAGCCAACTAAAAATTTACTGAAACTTGATTACAGCTCGCTTAATACCTACCAAATTGTATTCCTTTGGAGACCCACAACTCACAACCATCGATACCAAATATCGAAATCTATTTCATTCGACTAATTGTATAAAAATTTTGAAAGAAACAGAATTTTCACAAAGACATTAAACAACAGTGTCGTGATAGCCCAGAGCACAATGAACCTGTCTTAAATTTATAAGGCCCCACAGGGCCATGGTTCGAATCCGGGCGTGTACCAATGAGTTTTTCTGACTTAAGTACACAATATCACTGACACCGTGCTTCGGAGGGCACGTTAAGCAGTCGGTCCCGGACGTTAGATGGCGGTCGTTAGAGTTCCCAACCCGCAGTGGAGCAGCGTGATGGACTTAGGCTCCAAGCCCCCCTCCTCACCCTGGGGGAGGCCTGAGCCCCTGCAATGGGGTAAGAATGGGCTGATGATGATGATTAAACAACAGACGCTCAGAGATATTTCTAGATTTCCATTTGTAAAATGGCTGATCAGCAAAAAAAACGCAAACAACTGTGTAAACGCAATAATCAATTATGAAAATGAGACGTCCACTCGTTTATGTGACCGTTTATGCACTCATAATTACCTTAGCGTGACTTGACTACGATGGTAACCATTAGTTTCACATTGAAAGCGTCACACACCATAGAGCAAATAGACGTGCGATCGAAATCTACTCAATCTAATAATAAGCAATGCTTTGTTGCTTTTTCTCGGATCAAACTGATTAAGTGATTTATTCTAAGCGTGATACAGAACGGTTCAATTGTCTTCGTGTAGTAAAAGAGCGTGCGACTTTAATTTCAAAACAATACGAATGGAAATACAAAATAGTAAGTAGTAGTAATTATTAATTAGTAATATTATTATTAATTAGTAAATATATAATACTTAAATATAAAAATATATATTTATTATAAAATAATATAAATAAGTATATATATATAATAAATATTATATTATTAATTAATAAATAATAATTAATAAAATTGAAGCAAGAATTTCAATTTTAGAAAATAAAGAAATTTTGACTAGGAATTGTATAGGCAATGTTTCGTGTTATTAGATTCAATAATATAAATTATAAAAAATTATAAATTTTTCAGCCCAATCACACAAATATTTAAGAGCTAAATGATATTTAAAATGACTGTTTTTGGGTAAAGATGATTCGTAAAATCAAGATCATGCGGCCGGGAAATTTAAGTATAAACGTTTATCTATCCGGCGGCTATTTCCAAAACGATTTTACATTTATTTCGCATCATAGGAAAAATTAAAACATACCGCAATAAAAAAAATAATCGAATTTCCAATAAAAATTCAAACTCTATAGAATTCCAAAACAAAAATTATTAGATGTAATGAGTAAGTATATATCCGTTAGCTATTTGATTTCTTTGATTAAAATTATCCTTTTGGCAAAATTAAATAAAAACTACTTGCAGCTCAAGTTGTTTTTTGTAAATAATGCAATGTTATCCCTATCTTGCTTGCACGCAGATGTATTTTGTGTCTGGCGTTAACAGTATCACAGCATGTCCTGTTTGTTGTCAATCGCCGCATGTCTGGAAGTGCGCAGCCTCTTTGGGCAGCGCAATAAAACACGGTTTCGATATCTTTTCGCGTTATTTATTCTACACAAAAGTTATAGCAAAAAACTTTGATTAGCGCACGATGTAAGTCAGCCTTTTTTTTTTTTTTTTTTGTTTAGTGAGGGCCGAATCTGCTTACAGACATCTGCGCGCCCGACCTACCGCGCAGATAGTGCCGGGTTGGGATTTCTACACAGAAGGTGCAGCCCGACCGGCTAAACGACTCCTCAACCTATACTCCGGAGAGCGTATAGGATTTGACATGAACGACGACCGGACGCATTGAGGATGCTTCGGTGCGTTAGTGCCTATTGGCGGGCGGCGTCTTAAGGGCGCCGTCTCGTAGGCTTATGATTAAAATTAAAATTAAGAATTAAAAATTCGGCAATGGAGGGCAGTTCGAGCTGGACGGCCCGACTGTGAACAAACAAGGCTCAGATGCCATTCGAACAGATTTGCTACGTTAGCTAGGTAATATCGGGCGCTAGGTACTGTTCACCTATTACAGACTGAAGGTCTGATCTGCCTGCATTCCTGAGACTCTCAACCTCGGTGGTGAGATCGTCAGGAGGATCTGTTAGTGCATTCCGTGGACGTCTGAGAAAGTGGGTGGCGGGCGGGGGCTCGTAAGAGGCCGCTGCCGAAAGTAGCGGATTGGGGTGCGCGACCGCGGCGGCGAAGAAGCGCTCTGACGCGTCCTTCATGTATTTGGAAAGAGTTGGTAAGTCGAAATCGCTGTGAAGCATGCTATTTCGAACGTACCAAGGAGAATTTACTGCTCTTCTACAGAATCTGTTCTGTATGACCTGTAGCGGTTTAACTATCGATTCTTTGGCGTAAGCGAAGACCGGGCATGCATAAGTCATGACCGGTCTGATAGCCATCACATAGAGTGTGCGCTTGTTGCGCATCGACATCTTACTACGGCTACCTATCATACAGGACAGGCGGGCCATATAAAATTTGGCAAGTTTGCTAACACGTTTGACATGATCGCGAAAGTGCAGATGCTTGTCAAGCGTAATACCTAAATATTTATAACTATGTTGCCACGGAATGTTGACACCGGACATTTTAAGTGAATCTATGTTTTTTGGGAGGAGTGAGGGGTCTTTCGCTTTGGAATGGCGAAAACATATGGCCGCGGACTTGTCCGGATTTAATTCAATCCTCCATAGGCGAAACCACTGCGTGAGTTCGTCTATAGAGGACTGTAGCCTAGGGGCGATATGCCCATTTGTGCGCGCGCGAAAATAGAGCACTGTGTCGTCGGCGAACAGTGCTAATTGGACTCCGTTCCGCGGCAACGGAATATCGTTGGTATACGCTGAGTACAGTATCGGGCTGAGAGTGGAGCCTTGCGGGACTCCAGCTTTTAACGTTTTCCGCGTTGAGAGTGATTTCTCGTGTTTATAGACGAATTGTCGGTCGGTGAGATAGTCTTGGATTATAAAAACTAATCTATCTGGGACTTCAAGTTTATGCAGCTTGTATATTAAGCCTGCATGCCAAACTTTGTCAAAAGCTTTGGCTACGTCGAAAAATACTGCTACGATTTTATCTTTCCGTTTGAAACCGGAAGATATGTATTCAACTAAGCGGAGAGCTTGTTGAGGGCAAGAGTGTCGGGGACGAAAGCCAAATTGCTCGTCTATAATTAGTCCCTTTCCAAATAAATGATCGCAGAGACGAGTCTTTAAAACTTTTTCGTAGAGTTTGCCCATAACCTTGAGGAGGCTTATGGGTCTGTAACTGGTGGGAAGATCTCGAGGTTTGCCTGGCTTAGGAATGCCAATTACGACGGCTTCCTTCCAGATCGGTGGAAAGTAGCAGTTTTTGAAGCAAGTGTTGAAAATGGTTGCCAGAAGGGCGACTAATGGAAAGGAAAAGCATTTGAGTGCTTTGTTATTGATGCCATCGAGACCCGGAGCTTTTTTGTTTTTAAGCTCCTTAATATGTTTACTAATTTCCTCACAAGTGACTGGGGGAAGGTCCGCTGAGGGCGGACGGGCCGCGTGATTGCGTACGTCGTTTTCGACGTAGGCTACGTGAGAGGGGTCGCACGGAAGTGTGCTGATTGAACATTGGGCGTCAAGACTATCTGCAAGACAGTCAGCTTTTTCGTTATCGTCGAACGCGAGGGAGCTATCTGGTTTCTTAAGTGGGGGGGACGCGGCGTGTCCGTCTAAACAGAGCGCTTTGGCGACACTCCAGTAGGCCTTATGGGTTGGCTTAATGCCTTCCATAAGGTCGTTCCACTGTTCGTTACGTAACTCACTTATGCGCGCTCTCACACGGCGTTGGAGGGCGCGCGCTCGTGACCTATATTCGGGCGTGGGATATGCGCTCGCGCGGCGCAGAGCAACGTTTTTGACTCTTATGAGTTCGCGCACGTCAGGCGGCAGGTTCAGGCGGGGTTTAGCCGCCGGCGCCTTCCGCGAGCAGTCCGCGATCACTTTTTGAACGTGCTCAGTAAGAGCCCCTATAGCTAGATCTATATCATTATTGGAATTAATTTCCTATGGGATTTTATCAAGATCGGGGGTATCGATTTTTTGGAGCGCGGCTTGGACTTTATCCCAGTCGGTGATGAATTTGGGGTCCTCCGGCGGATTTTCCGGTGAACCCAATTTCATGAGAACGGGCCGGTGATCTGAGCTCAGGGCGTGAAGCATCTCGATAGAACTCAGTTTCAGCGCCACGTTTTTAAGAACTGCGAAGTCCAGAATTTCCGGATGATGAGTATTATTATCGGGAAATCGCGTCGGTGTAAGTGGCGCGATTATGTCTAAATTAAGGGCCTCGGCTAGGACCGATAGCCTGCGGCCGTTCATATTGGTGGCCACACAGTTCCAATCTGTGTGTTTACTATTAAGATCGCCGAATAAGAGAACGGAATCTCCAAGGGCGAGAAGAGCTTCTATGTCGCTCCGGAGCAACTCACTAGTCGGCGGCAGGTACACAGAGGCTATGATAAGGGTCCCGTGACCGGTCATAGCCAATCTGCACACTGTCGCCTCTACGTTAATAAGAGAGGGCGCGTCGATAGGGCAACAGTACAGCGTGCGTTTAAAGTACACCGCGGTACCCCCGCCCCTTCCGCGTTCGCGGTCCGTTCTAAGTAAATTATAATTTTTAATTTTGCAGGCCCTGGGCCTTTTGTTTGATAAAAAGGTTTCCTGGACTAATATAATATCTACGCTGTACTCAGACGCACATTCACCTAACTCTATGAAATTTGTGTTAAGGCCACGCGCGTTGAACGACATAATCGAGACCGAACTCGGTTTATGTCGCCCAGCGCGAGTGCCCAGTGTGCACGCGGGTGCACTCATTACAATTTAGTGTTGAAAGTTAAAAATTTAAAAATTTAAAATTAAAAATTAAAAAATTAAAAAATTAAAGTTTATAATTAAATGAATTTAATAGAGTGATTCGATCACTTTGGGGTAACGACTAAGGGCAGCCATTCTGTCCTTAGTACATTTACTATTTGAGATTTCCGAGGCCAACGCGGCGACCTCGTCCTCGGAGACCTCAGCTATGGCCGCTTTTATTAGTCTTAAATTTGCGAGGAATGAGCTCGCATCTTTAAGCGGTTTGCTGGGCACGGGCCCGGTAGTACGAGCGGCCGGTGCAGCCGCTTTTGGGATGGGACGCGGTCCCCACGCCATCGCGGGCGCGGCGGGGCGAGTGGTCGTGGGAGCGAGAGGGCCGTTAAAGTGCGGGCGCCGTTGAATAAGCGCCGGGAAATGGTTCGTGTTGTGGACCGCCGGGGCCCATTGCCTTTGTGCGGGACGCACTGGCGGTGGAGAGAATTTAGGCGCTTTAGGGCAGCCTCTATAATTGGCCGTATGGCCGGTTTGTTGGCAGAGGACGCACGCTGGTGGTCCGTCCTTTGCCTTATCACGCGGGCACTCCGAGGTGAAGTGGGGCGTGAGGCATTTAACGCAACGCGGATTCGCGTTGCAGTTAATAGAAGCGTGGCCGTATAGCTGGCAACGATGACATTGCATTGGGCCGCCGCGGCGCCGCGGAACTTCTGAGCGGATGCCCGAAAGACCGGCTATTTTAATATTATTATGAAGAATGAGCTTGCCGAGCTCATTTTTCTCTAAGATTGCTAGGACGAGGCCTAGCGATGATCCATCGCGCCTATGTAGGCGGTGGACCGAAATGATAGGATAATTTTGGGACTGAAGGTCCTCTATTATGGTCTTGTCATCGACTTCGTCGGGAATACCGCGAAGGATGACCTTTAATTTGCGCTCTTCAGCGAGCGCGAAGGTATGGAATTGAATTTTCGCGTCCGTTAGGTAACGCGTGAGGGCGCGAAAAGAATCGGTATCGCTAACGGAGATGCGAATACCTTCGGAGGTATTCACCGCTTTATTATAAATGATGTGGCGTTGGCCGCACACGGCTGCGATCACCGTCCATTTGGATTTGACCCGAAGGACGATGGGCGGGGGTGATTTACCAGCGGGCGGGGGGGAAGTCAGCCTTTGAATTATTGATACCTAAATAGACGCATAATTCGGAGGCGTGAGGTGTGCGGGCGTAAAGCGGAGAAATTCCAATTCCGTTAGGCATTCATCATCATCATCATCATCAGCCCATTTATACCCCACTGAAGGGGCTTAGGCCTCCCCCAAGTTGAGGAAGGGGGGCTTGGAGCTTAAGTCCACCACGCTGCTCCGTTAGGCATTATTCATGCTGAAATACACTGAACGTTATACACAGATACCTACTCATGATTGAATGTATGTCCCCGAGACAGTGTTACGCGTAACGAGAAATGTCGAAGCAAAATTTTCCGAGTAGATGCACCACTCCATCAACCAAACAAATTGCTTATATTTAAGTCTGGGACGCTTGGAGCTGAAACGCACTGGCGCGACACGGCGTCGTTGTCGCGTCGTAAACGTAGTGTCTAGTTAGGTATTTGTGTTATGTGCGTTTTCTTATACATAGTTTGAAAATTGTTATACATGAACATATAAACTATACATATATACATCATATTGTAATTTAGCACTGGACTTATTGCACGATAAAATTATAAATATCAGCTACGCCGTTTTCTTATCTACAGCAGTTCTGAATTTTTTTGAAAAATATATATTTATTTATTTATTTACTTTATTGGAGACAAACAGTAACAAAAGGCATATTAAGTATAGGTAATGTAAGTATACAAATTTAATTACATCTGTTCCTTTACATAGTCTCACTAAGAACATAAAAGGAATTATAAAGTTTACACTGTATGGCTAAATCTAATTAAGTAATAAACAATTTGTTAAAAATTAAATTAAAATGTTCAAGTAAAGCAAAGTCTGTGCAGTACGAATGCAGTCTGCGCTAATATTTCAGGGACAGCCCTATGCCATCACACGCCAACAACCAACCCGGAATCACCACGCTATTGAAGATGCAAAGCAAAATAGGCCACACAGGAAGAATCCGCAGCACAGCTACACAGAGCCATCCCCCCATATTTCTGATGTGTTACTATTTAACAGTGGTAAAAATAAAAGACAAGTAACAGTTTACTAATTAATAAGATGTAATTTTCAGAACCACTTTAAAATTAAAGTGAGCACATGTATGATAGACACATTTTGAAACTGATGCGGGTGTCATGTCCATAAATCTTTAAAATTGGAAACCAAATCGCACAAAACGTGTCGCTCTTATCGCATCGCGCCAAGAGTATACAACCTTAAACTCGTGTCGAGTGTAACGCAAAGTTGTCGAACAATCGAGAAACGTCAAAAGTTCCCTAACAACGTAAAATGCCCGTGGCTTTGTGTAAGACAAGCTTACTCGACTGTTCTTAAGGTTTATGGAAAGCTTTGCATCAATCGAACATCAACGAATTTCTATTTTTCTATATTTCAACAAAAAGAAACCTCCAAAGGCGATGTGTTGAAAGAAATACATAAAACTCAATTTAATAGAAGTTATGTAATACACCCAGTAATTGAAAATTCATTATATTTTCAAAGGGGTTCGTTCATTTAGAATGCATTTCATCTTTCATTTGACGACCGCTTAGCCTAGTGGGCAGCGACCCTGCCTGCGAAGCTGGAGGTCCCGGGTTCGAATCCCAGGTCGGGTCAGTATTTATATGATGAATATTAATACTGGCACCAGGTCTTGGTTGTTATATGTACGTAGTATCTTCGCTTGGTACCCAAAGTACAAGCTAATGCTTAGTTTGGGACCTAGACGTTGTTGTGATTATGTGTGTTATTGTTATTATTATTATCTTTGATTTTTTTTATTTTTATTTATTAATTAATTACAAATTTTCTTCTCAACCGTAGTAAGCTGAACAACAGTATGAGCCTCTTTTTAAACAAACGCTTGTCGAGACCCAGTTTGACTCACCGAGCATACCTGTTCACATCGCAACTCAGTATTAATCAAAGTCATTCATAAATCTAGTGCGTTACACACTAGATTTATATTCACTAGGGATAAAGGAAACAAAACATATACCTAAATATTAATATACACACACAAATGAATCAATAACAAAAATACACCAAAAATATACAAATAAATAAAAATTTGCGTGAATTAACATACATAATTTGAAAATGGTTGATTGTGTTCCATGTAGCAAATTGTGTTTCGGCGCCATAATATCCCCAATTCATTAAACCATTTTCTGAGCACTTGTTGTAAAGTGAGCCAGTCTAAGTGAAATCGGTTTTCTAATTCAGTTCGAGCCAAATACGAGGATCCAATGATGTGCGCATTTCTCATCTTTTCTGTATATAGTCTGCTGAACAGTCACTCGAAGATTTTTATTATTTAAAAAATAACTACACAATTTATCGCAATAAGTTTGTTTGCTGTATTGCTTCCTATTAATTCGAACGAAGATTTTTATATGATTTTATTTTCATTCATTCCATAGACTGCATCGTATTTAGACGTTTCCGTAATAATTGACATTGTAAACCTAGTGTCTGTATGTCTAATGTATAATACGGAACGAATTGGAAAATTCACTTATACAAATAGTATATAGTTCATGCAAGCAAAGCTGCTGGCGACAGCTAGTTAAAATTCCACTTACTGACTGCCTTAAACTTTCCTTTCGCATTTGAACTTTCGTAAGTCGGTTTTGCCCCTGAAGCGTCCTATTCACATAAACGATCTAAATAAACTTTTAACATGTACTAACTGACGCACGTAGTTTTAAATCGTATTGCTTTGGTCACGAAGCGAAGATCGTGACTTTTAATAATTCAACAGGCACGTGTCCTCTATAAAAAAAAGAGGAGGTACAGATAGAAGCTTTCTATCACGCGGAAATACATCGGAAATTTAAAAAAGTTAATACAAATATTCAAAAGTCCCGATTACGTTAAAAGCGAACTTAAAAAAAGATAAAATCAAGACGTCCTAACTACTCTCTCAGATCTCATAGCTCGCGAGTAAACCCTATAAAACTTTATTATGCAGTCGGAGGCATTTTCTCAAGTTTAATGCGAAGAACTTATAAGAAGGTAAATCCATCTACTTATATGTTATCCTACTAACATTATAAATGTGGAAGTTTGTATGTTTGATTATATGTTTGGCAGTAAATCACGCAGCAATGGAGCTACGGGTCGGCTTGATTTTTTGCATAGATACAATTTGTAAGCTGGATAATGACGATCCTTTTTACCCGAAGAAGACACGGTTTGTGGAATGGCTTTCTTTCCTACTGAAATGGCTAAACGGACTTTGATAAAATTTGGTACACATAGATTTCTTAGGTAGTTTCAAGTTCCAGATTGTTCTAGAATGTCTCACAATGTCCTGCGGGGTGTTTTGAATTAGCGCTAAACATAACACAGGTGATATTTAACTAAGTATATCTCGGGTGGAAAACTAATTTTCCTAACAACAAATAGTTTCTCTGAATATCTAACTAAAGGCAGTAACAACGGGTACAACACTCACCTTTGGTAAAAATAAACGTTTTTAAATTAGTTTTTCAACAATATTAAAGTTGACTTTTAGCTTTATCGCTGGCGACGAGTTAACACTTATTTGGAATCAGCCTGCTGGAGCATCGCGTCACTTTAACGGTCCCGACACAGTCGTGTAGTCCCTACGGGCGAAGCCGCGAGCGGAAAGCTAGTTTTATATATTTCATTGTATTATAAATATTAATTAATAAAAATGTGAGAACGGTTGCCAACCAACTTTAAATCGTTAAACATCCTAAACGTTCATACAAAAAAAAAATATTTGAGCAACCCAGATGTTTTTTAAGACCTTTTCAATAATGCTCCACTCGGCATAGTTCGTTGATTTTACTTTTTTAATTATTAGGTAACTACTATCATGTCTTTACTGACACGAAATTGAGGCAGATCGACTGTCATAAGAATCAACGAATTTGGGCCACGCGTTTCGTCTCCAGAGTGCAACATACATGCATAATATGGACTGATAAACACATTATTACCCCCCGCAAACGTGTAAAAATACTTGTTTAGTGTAGCTAGCTGTATATAGATTAATATAATATTCAGATATACAGCAAAAATGTTAACCTTTTTTTATTCCGTCATAAAAAAGAAATATTCGCCAGGCTGACTTCGGGGTTGTCAGTCTTTAGACTTTTTGGACATATAATTCTAAAAATTATGAGCTACGTCAAACTATGATATAATAATTAATAAGACATTAAGAAATCAGACAAAATTCTCGTTAACGATTCTATATTATTGGTCAAATATTGATATAAACATCTATAGTTATTAATGCATACCAGGAAATATGATAACGGCAAAAGAAGTTGCCATGTCATATCATTTTGTCACATCCTAAGGCCATCCATTCATCAACACTGTCGGTTACATCCGATATTATAGTTTTTCTCTTTTGACACAGGGGTACACTGAATTCGATGACACTGCAATGACTCAACATATATCAAAATGTTAGATAGATAAGTATACATCGAGTTATAGGCCATATATTCCATGATCTTTCAGTGCTTGAAGTCATTGGAGAATTAAACATTGACAGAAAAAAATTATATCGATTCGAATCGATTAATCGTGTATTTCTTTTTTTCATATATTCATTTTTTTTATTATTTCTTGCTACAAGCATTCGAAAATATCGGTTGCAAAACTGATAATGAAATAACTGAGTCACGAATTTACATAAAATTACGTAAATTAAATACAATATTTCCAAAATGTAAATAATAAATTAAACTTTCTAATTTATTGGTCTATTTAGTATTATTTATCGTACATGCAAATACTACTAGAAAGTTTTAAGAAAGGTCATATACAGTGGCATCCGTTATATAATTTCGGTTAAATAAAACCGTTCACAAAACGAGCGTTAAAAGTTATAAAGTCAGCGACCGAGCTGTCACCCGACAGTAAATAAATTCTATTGAGAATATTTTGTCACTGAGCCAACTTCAACACTGGAACGCGGTATAATGTGTATTCACTAGTATAATGGGCATATTTGTGTTAGATATATCTGTGAGATTGCATAAAAAGAAAACACATTTGTTTTACAGGCACACAAGATTAAGAAAACGTTGAGAATTTACCATGACACTTACATAATTTTCATGTAAATCTTATTAACTTGCTAATCATGCTTAGGCGACATAGATTATGTGCATTCTAGACAAATTCAATGTGTTCAATTTAAATTTAGTTTCTTATCCCAAACGAATTCAGAATTTTCAGCTGCTCACGAAAAGCGAAAGGAAAACAACTGGCTATTAAAAATTGTTTTAACATTGCCTCGTTTTATAGGCTTTTAAAATTTATCAACAACTACCTATGAATTTGCGACGAATTAAACATGGCCCGATAATTTTTACCATTTGTAATTTATTTGTATGTAATTTATTTAATTTTAAATCTATATATCTATTAGTAAATAATATTTCTTGCAATAAACTTTTTTTTACGTGCACGTTTAAATATTTTGTGAAATTTCACTGTAGATCATTTTTTTCTTTATACTTTTTCTAAAAATGGCAGTGTCATTATACATGCCCAATACTTTGAACCGTGATTTCATGGATTAAACGTACAAGATTCATCAAAATGTTTTTTTTTTCAGTTAAAAATGGACAAACTAGAAATAGCGTCATATATAATGATAAAAGGAATATAATTAAGGCATCACCATTATCAATAAATTGGAAACACGTATATATCACAACAACGTCTAGACCCCAAACTAAGCATTAGCTTGTGTTTTGGGTACCAAGCGAAGACACCACATACATATAACAACCAAGACCCGGTACCAGTATCGATATTCATCATATAAATACTGACCCGACCTGGATTCGAACCCGGGACCCCAGCTTCGTAGGCAGGGTCGCTGCCCACTAGGCTAAGCGGTCGTCATCATCATCAATATCTTCCATTGTACGGAGATCGCATAATATTATAGTTATTGGTTATTTTAATCAAATTAATATTGATTACAAATTTAAACTTTGCATGTTCCCAAAGCTTTTCACAGCAACACAACCGTCCCAGATTTTACTTTTTGAGATAAGGTAAGTAGTACGTACGTAAATAGGTAAAACGTTTTTTCCATAACTGCAATGTTTGTGAATATAGCGCACAACACATCAACGATGAACCTACAGACTTTTAGAAAAACCTACATCATACAGTTACAACGCAATATTATTTTTTTGGAGCATTCATGTGTCAAAATTTACCTTTTTGCTTCGTAGGTAGGTACATTTTTATCCCAAAAGCGTCAACGCTGTCACATCACGTTTATATTAGAAAGGACCTTCCTCGATGTCAAAATGGTGTCGAAATTTTGTAGGAATTATAAAAATTTCGGAGTCTGTTATAGGTACAAAACTATCTATTGGTATTTGATAACAATGAAGTCACCTTTAAGCCTTAGTAAAATAATACTTGACGTAATAAACGATTGTGAACAAGTAGGTAGGTATTTATTTTCGATGATTCGATGACTAACAAGTAGTAGGTACAGTGTTTTAATATAATAATAATAATAACACATACAATCACAACAACGTCTAGGTCCCAAACTAAGCATTAGCTTGTATTTTGGGTACCAAGCGAAGACACCACATATATATAACAACCAAGACCCGGTGACAGTATTAATATTCATCATATAAATACTGACCCGACTTGGGATTCGAACCCGGGACCTCCAGCTTCGTAGGCAGGGTCGCTACCCACTAGGCTTAGCGGTCGTCATTGTGTGAGATATTGTGTGAGATAAAAGTAGAAAGTCCATAGATACAGTTTTTTTGTAAGTAGATTGTCTAAACTACAGGTATATTGCACGTCTAACAACGCGAATAGTGCTAATAAACGTTTTTACGAAAAGCATGTCTAATTTCTTTTACATTCAATCCTTCCTAAATACTTTTTGGTACCTAAAAATATAATAAATCGTTAACTTTTTTACAGAAAAATCGAAGATGAAAAATTAATGAGAAATTTTTAAGTCGATTCATCCAAATATTGATTACAAGAAAATATTTTAGTCGAAAAAACTGGCTTTGTCAATGTACTTTAGAAAAACACCTATTAAACAACCTTTTTTTCTTTATTAATTAATAATGATTTAAAGATCCTTTTCGAAAATCTGAACCTAAACTTTAATAGACTTTAATAGTCGTAATTTTTTTTTTAATTTTATTTTTATAGTGGTAAATGTTAAAAGTATAATTTTTTTCAACTGTTAAATGAGCGAGGCGTGCCAATTCTCTGAACTTGATTGTACCTTAAATGGAAGTCATCATGGTTCCAATCAAAGTATAGCTGTAATATAGTGTCAGTTTTTACTGCTAAATACATTTACGTAATTTCTTTTGGTGCAACTCTCTGGTATTTCGGCTAGCGTTATAGATGATAAAATTATGATTTTGCACCGTTCACAAACCGATTTAACGACCAAAACCACAAAGACACAGACCAGTCAGAATGAGATACACATGTGGTATAGTTCCAATCAACCTTTATGGCGGATGTGAACATAGGCACAAGTCGCGTCGCAGCAACTAGTTTTAGGTGTAGCGGGACGCAGTGGAGCGAGGGGCATATGACTGAACCTGCACAAGCATGCATAAAGCGTTGTATTCCGATCCACCATCAAGTTTGAATGGAACTATAATATCATGACAAAATGAGCTTGCAAAAGCAGGAGCTTCTTGTTCGCCAGGGTGTACATCGATCCTTTGGACTTTTTCACCATACACGTCATGATGATGACTTCAATCAGTGCAAACGGGAGCAGTAAATTTTTTTTTAATATGGAATTTTTTAAAAAAGTGACAAAAATGTACACCATTTAAAGGGATCTGTTACGATTACTTTTGGATTAGAATTTCAGAAGTATTTAGCACTAAAGAAATTACACATATATTACTTTTCTTCGTCTAAAATCTTATATCGGAAAATACACAATGAATCCAAAAAAGTTATTTATAAATTTTAGACCCCAATTCACGAGCAAAACATGGCGTGTCGATTATGCGGTCTATTGATATCCTGTATATTTAAGCGTCAACACATTACATCTCTGCGATATTTCTTTTTCGCGTATTTTATTATATAAATTATAATAAAATACATGAAAGTATATAATTATTTTATTTATTAATTTATACCGTAATTTTTTTTTATTTTATACATATTTTTAATATTCTTTTACATTGATATTACCATTCGCTATAAAAAAATGACATAATAAAACTAATAATTTATAAATTAACATAACTAAATTCAAACATTTTAAATATACTATGTTTCAAATTTCTGTTTGAAATCCTATCCTATTTCATAATATTTTTATTATATTAGTTTAATCAAGCGATTTATTCATGTGTGGGTCCTCATAATTTTAGGGTACCGATTGTTTTAGGAAATCAACTAAATAATAACGGTTACCTATTTACATCCTTATGTTGCGCCCCATAAATTGATACAATAAGGTCCAAAGGTTCCGTCTGTCTAATAAATCTCGTGTGAGACCATTCGCTTATTACATGTCGGGAAGGGTGTAATTTTTCATTACGCAACCCCGTTCATAAGGCGTCCGGGAAAATTAAACACCTGCTATTCGACGTAACCTTGTGTGAAATATGAATGTATATGTGTATATTTGATATTCTATTACGTAATTCGAACAGTTTTCTATTCACATAAGATAGGTTACGATGTTTTTAAATAGCATAACTATGAAATAATAATTTATGTAAGATGGACTATTAAAAAAAATTGGATACATAGGTATGTATGCTAGGTAATTTATTTTTTATGTAAAGTTTTTCTATTTTACTCATTCTGAATGTGTTTTTAGGGTAGTAAAAGAAATAGAAAAACACATATTACTATATAGGTGCAATTTCACAAAATTTAATTCCAATGATAGTTACAAAGCCGGTTTTGAATAATTCGGATTCTATTTCACACGACCAAAAACTTTTAAGTCTAGGTGAAGTCAATACTCATGTTTACCAAATTAATATTTCATCAATAGAGGAACAAAACTGACAGAGGCCTGTAGCATTTCATTTCATTCCATCAGCGCATTTTACCCCACTGCAGGGGCTTAGGTCTCCTCCCCCCAGGGTGAGGGGGCTTGGAGCTTAAATTGCATACTTACCTATAGCATTACAGGTAAGTATGGGTTTCCAATCAGATATCATTATGTTATATTATTTATAAAACTATTATTCTATAGTTTCTCTGATTGAAAAAATGTTTTAAAAATATTTCCTAAATTTTAGATCTTGTATGATAACTTTTATAGGAAATTTGGTAGCAGTGTCTATTGAAACCATATCAAACTTTACGTTGTCCGGTGTCAAAGTTAAGAGAGATTATTCAAAGATCAAATACCTACCTCTTTTTGTTCAGTGGGTGTACTCGTCCTGCTGACCCCCGTCAAATCCTTCCATCTGAGGACACCCATGACTGCTTGCCGCACCCAAGACCCTCGCCGGCCTCGTCCCTGAGACAGTTCATCCACTACGCCACAGATCACTGAGTTCACTGCTAATCCTTTTGCATCCTTTTCGGACTTCAACGCCACTTCGCCCGTTATCGGCAATGACCGTCTCTCCCTCATAAAGACACTTCAACAGTTCTTTTAAGCAACCCAAAGGCGCTCAGAGTCGTCCGGTACGCATCTCAAAACTTTGCTCAAAACCATCACCGAGCATATCAGTTTAATATCACGCTATGGACCTAAATAAAACGTTTATTCCCGATTCAGTTTCCCGATCAGCCAGCTGCGATCTCTCCCAGAAGTGGAGAACTTTTCCAATTATTTTCACCGAAGGAAACTCAACGAAAAAGTCGGTAGCAACAAAAGTCCGCTTTTGTGCCGGCTCGACTAACGCCGAAAGTGCCACAAAAACACGAAGTTTAAACTTTCACTTTGCACTGCTGTTTTCGCCACCCCGATCTAGGTTAGACGAATTTCTTTGGGAATCGTCGGGTGAAATGTTTTAAAAACGTAACTAAAATTTATTTAATTTAAAATGTACCTAATTATTCACTTATTCTTTATTTATAAAATGAAACTGTCACTGAGTCACGTTTGAATAAAACACATAGTCTATGATAATACGTGCAAATTATTTCCGAATATGTACGTACAAATTTTAAAAATATCGCTCCGAAATCGCGAAAACACGAAATAATACGTAGATTTTTCACGAGATACGCGACAACTACGCCAACGTGCGTTCAAACACAGAATGAAGTGGAATGGCGCGTGCCACATGCACCGATGCGCCGTCATCGTGAAGAAACACTTGCATCCCTCTCTGTTTTATCGCGAAACCTTAGCGAGCGATAAGGATAACAACAAAAGGTCGACATAAGCACGGAGCTGGTACAGGTGAACGTAACTCGTGGAGAAGACAAAAAGTTTGTGAATAATTACGAGATTCGTAATGCGAATTGGATTGTAAAATAAAAAAACGTGGGCTGAGTCGAGAACTAGAATTCCTCGCTAATCACTTATAACTGTTATTATTAACACAGGCAATTACTCCTCCAGACCTTGAAGGGGTGCTTTAATTTTGTCATATTAGCTATTTACACCAGATTTAAATTTTATCTCCGCCGTTGTTACAGCTGCCTCGATTTAGCCGATTTTTTAGTTCAATTTTTGTAATGTTTTCGTCGTTAATTTCTTGCGTGTTAGCAAAGCTCACATGAAATAAAACTAGCATACTTATATAAATAAATGTATTAAATAATTTTTGTCTTTTATCTTATCTATCTTATCGAAACTCAAGGCATTAGACGTATTAATTTAATCAAAGTGGCAAGGAATGGCATCGTGGGAACATCCGGCAATGTGCAACCAGCCATGGCGGATGCAGGCGAACCCTCGAGTGCGTAAGGGAGGATAATGAACTGACAGAATAGCTACAAAATTATACTTTTAGCATTTTTTTGCGCGTTTCCCATGTTTATAATTTTGAGTATACCTATAATGTCTGGGCGGATTCCGATCAACAAAAATGACAGGCCTACTTTTACATACTTGTATTTGTGAGTAAACAGACCACATACTCCCTTCACGCCATACTAACCATGTACGTGATCGTTCATCTGTGTGCGTGAATTATAACCGAACAGTTAGGTGGTATTTTTATCTACATGTATTACCGCCGATACTCTAGCCAGACATTATATAATGAAAGATTTATAATGAAGACATAATAATAACTACACACAGACGACCGCTTAGCCTAGTGGGTAGCGACCCTGCCTACGAAGTTGGAGGTCCCTGGTTCGAATCCCAGGTCGGGTCATAAGACACCACATACATATAACAACCAAGACCCGGTACCAGTATCAATATTCATCATATAAATACTGACCGCCGGTCTTGGTTGTTATATGTATGTGGTGTCTTCGCTTGGTACCCAAAAACACGAGCTGATGCTTAGTTTGGGGCCTAGACGTTGTTGTCATGTATACGTTATTATTATTATTATATAACAATACCGTAATATATCTTGAAATACTTAACCTTGACATGTAAAATAATTGTTATAAATCAAACAAAAAATCGTAAATATGCAGTTTACACTTTGTTTTCTATTATTTTCAAAGCGTGTGCCGTAAAATGCGATTTGTTTTAGGTAACCAACTATGCGTCTCAGCAGGACATCGCTGCAGGGGTCCAAGCAGAATGTTCAAAAACGTTTAGGACATAGTCGAAATACACGTTACGCGTAAAAGAATCATGTGCGACAATTAAACTCTACCAACTTGGGTGTTAAAAGACCTCACACATAGATTAATGACTAGCCGTCTTAGCCCTGAGGGCTGTAAGGCAATCAAAGAATAAAAAAATACATTAATGACCGCAGGTTTGCGACATTTTAAGACGTAATGTTATTCGTATAAGTAAAAATTATAGCCTGGTATTCGAAAAACACAAATCATGTTACAATTTTGGATACAGATATACGTAACTCAGACTTTTATTTTGTACTAAATAAACATATTAAAAAAAAAACGACTGCATAAGAAATAAGCAACTTTCGCTTGCTTTTCTTTAATCTATAGAATGTTAATAAATTACGCTACCTATCATATAAATATTACTTGAATTGTATAATGTATTTAAGACGTATTTTAATAAAAATATAACGTACTTTTGTAAGAAATATGTTTTGTAATTTTTTGATTGACCTCACCAGCAATACCTTATTGGGTTTCATTCACATTCTATAAATAATGGAGCTTGTTTTTGTTTTTCAGTTAATCAGTTTTTACGCACTAGGGCTTTTTACAATTTTATATTACCTACTTTTTTAACTTTTTTTTTGTTAATTGAAAAACTAAAGTTTTTTATTGTTTTTACTCGGCTTAAGGCTACATAAGACTGATTTCTTCAAAGATATATGAGCTAATATTCGAATACCCACAATAGACTGATCCAGTAATCCACTGTGAGCTTTATTATGTAGTTTTTCAACAAAATTCGATTTCCTCCCCCTTTATTTTTTATTACCAGAGGCCATATTTAAATATCATATATCCTGTTTCTCTAACACAATCAATATGAATCTAACAGCACCTATGTTCAAATCAATCAAGCCGTTTACGCTACAGTGTGTGTCAAAGAAATAAATATGCACACATACATACATACACTCAAAAAGCATTACCTTTCACAGTCGGGTTATAAAACGAATGTAAACAATAAACAAATTACTTCTTATATTAGTATTGTATTTTACAAGTTAATATTAAAAGATTTATTAACCCGTATGAGCTTTTTGAGGCTTTGTAAACATACAAAATACGTACATATTATAAAAATACGACATTCTGAGTAAAAAAATTAAAATGCGCAACGGAATTTGAGTTGAAAATTTCAAAGAGATACTAGTGGCCGCCCGCGATTCCGTTCGCGTAGTTTTCATGATTTCTACAGTTCTCACAATTTCAAAAATTTACATGGGAACCTCGAAATGAAAACAGACAAATAGACAAAGAGTTGCTGGTGTCACTCCTGACAACTTTTTTAATATCTACGAAGTATCGTTAATATCGATTTAGTAGTTTTGGAGACTAGCCCGAACAGACAAACAGACAGACAGACAACCAAAAGTAGCTTAAGGCACTCCTGCCGACGCCCTCTTCATAACTTTCATAAGTTTCATTAAATTCGGTTCGGCCATTTCGGAAATTCACCGGAACAGATAGACTCTGCGATAAATTTGAGCACATTGAAAATTCATGCAAAACAAACCTAAACTTAACCATATTCAGTCAGCCAACCTCATACTACATATCTTCTATGTATATATATTATATATAAAATCGTAGTGCCTATCTTTAAGTTCGGCGTAATCGCCACAAAACGGCTAAATCGATTTTAATAAAACTTCGTAGATATAAAAAGAAGGTTGTCAAGAGTGACATAGGCTACTTTTGGTCTTTTGCATGTCTGTGTGCCGTTCGGTCAAACCTCTAAAACGGCTGAACCTATTTTAATGAAATTTTGTAAACATGAAAAAGAAGTTATCGCGAATGGCATAGGCAAATTTTTGTCTGCCCGTCTGTTTATTTGGGTTAAAAACTCCGAAACAGCTGAACCATTTATTTTCATTGCGGAGATATTTTGGGTTCCTGTGTAAACTTTCGAAACAATAAAACCAGTATAAATCATTAAAACCCTGCGAACAAAATCGTAATTGAGTCATATTAACTCAAGAAATAAATTTTATTACATCATCACGTCATCGAATGTGACAATACAATCGACAAAAACATTTTATTGCGAAATTTAATTTGTGTTTGCATTAAATAAAAACTTTAATTTTCATAACGATAATGAGGGGCTAATGAAAGGATATTCATGCCACGTACCGAACGACGTAATAGGGCTGTGAATACTAAATATCGATAAACTACAACTCATATTTACAGCACGTTTAAGGCGTAGGTACCGAATTGTACACTGCGTAATGATGGGGCTAAACGTGACTCTAGACATCAGGTGGACATCATGCTCTCACATAAATCGAGCTTTCGACAAGCTTTGATTATGAAAATAAAAACATGATGCCTATTAGAAGTTCAAAAAAAGATCGAAATATTTTTTTTAAATACAATAAATCTGAGGTAATCGAGGTGGACGTCGTTGTTGATTTATATTATTGTTTTAATTACGACCACTATAGATTATAAAAAGTAGTAATTACGATTTTTTTTGTTTCTTATATTATTTTTAAAAAAATATTTTTGGTGCATTAGTTTTTGTAGTCAGTATAAAATATTTAGGTTATAGTCACTGTATCTTATCAAAACTATATTTGTTTATTAGTTTTATAAAATATTTTATCATTTTTTTAAGCTTAATAAGGATGCTAAAGTGTTGACTGATCCAAAGAAAAAGAGTAAGTGGAATATATTAAATATTTACTAACATTTTCTACTAACTCTTCATTTCGTCTGGATCACGTAGGCAGGACAGCAGGCACAGTTAATGTGTAATAAATTGAGAATTTGCTTGACCCTTGAACTTCAACCTATGCTCTACACATTAACCCAATCGGGTCAGATTGAAAATTAGGAGCCATTTAATTGACAGAGACAATTGTTTGATAATGATTGATGACAAGTCAAAAGGTTACACGACACGCGTCATATTTGAAAGTAAATATATTCGGGAGCTGGTAAATGATGCAACATGAAACTTTGTGTAAAGCTTGTTAACGCTGTCTGAACGTGAAATTGGAGACCTGGCTGAAGGGTAGTGGCTGATTTCAACCCTTGAATTAAAAAAAATAATAAAAAAATTACCTCACTCTAATTATCCGTCTTTTTAAAAATATGTATTTTTTTTGTTTATAAATTATATTCTGTAAAAGTCACAGCTTGCCTCAAATACATTTTTTAGAAATTAACAACATTCAATTTTAAAACCATCTGGCAACATTTTGAAACATCTACAATACACAATATTTAAGACAATATGTCGTGTCTCGCTGGGCAGCTTAGTTCAGCTGTTGACGCTGTCAGAAAAATCAGACAGCTCACGGATGAACATACAGCTCGGTTAGTGTGTTTTATGTCTTTTCACAGTGATAAATCGTACGGTATTCTTTCATGAGGCAGAGCCGCTGATATATAGACAATAGAAATTTTTAGAACACAAAAAAGAGCCGCGCGAGTAATTTATAACTTAGCAGTCCGTTCCTCTTCAGTAACGATTTCGGAACTTTGATATGTTGACTGTGGTATCTCAATATATTTATAGTAATATAAGATTTGTGCATCCAAATATAAATAAATAGAATAAACACAGTATAATTCATAATGTTAATACAAGGAACAGACATAAATTAGTATTACTATTATATCGTCTGAAGAAAGTCCCACTTTTATGGGGCAAGCCGGTGTGCGCCACCGACTTATACGTACCTATAGGTACGTGTACGCATTTATAACAGATTGCTTCTAGAAATATTATTACATAGACTTAAAAATATAGTAAAAAACGTTAAACTGAAGAAAAAAAAACTATGAGACAGAAAATGACTATTCAAGTAACCAAGATATCTGGACTTCAAGTTAAGCGGGTGGCATGTTTTGGTTTTTTTTTACACTATGTGTTTCTTCTTATTTTGCTCAAGTCTTAAAGTTTTTCAATTTGTAATATATTTATTGTTATTACTTATAATATTTTGAAGACATAACTGCTGAGTTTCTTACCGGTTCTTCTCAGTAAAAGCTACATTCTAAACCGATAGCAACAGTCCCACATAGATTTGACAGTAGCGCCTTATTACTTTACTTATTTATTTCATAGCGCAATCATTGAATTATACCATATTGAGCTATCAATAATCACAGTTAATTGCAGATTTATTCAACCACATTCTCTTCCATACCAATGAACCAGCATAACATTTTAAGCCCATTCTAATTTCATTGTTTGTGAAACTACTTTTACGATGAATATACTGCTATCGATATGATTTTGATACTGCGGCAATCAAAAACATCCCTAGAGTGCCGTAGGATTACGTAAGCGCTGCATCACTTATGCAGCTCTGGCTGCGGCTCGTTTGGCGGTTGTTAGCGCCCGTCCTCCAGGAGCAGACCTGGGCGGAATAGATGATTGAAATTCATGGGTGACATAATTTTTTTTTTTTAAGAAAAGAATCGGTCTGTTGATTTTATGAATCGGACTATTCAATAAGAATTAATTGTATGATATATTGTTTTTTTTTTACGAATATATCTTATCGTGTGTGTACGATGTTGGAGTTTTTGTTGGAGTTTGAGTTGAATTTCAAAATGGGCTAGTGTATGTTACAGCAACCATCAATTTCGTTGGTGTAAGAGCGATGCATTTTAATAATGTTCGGACATGCACCGGTGCATCTTAACAAAAACAAAATGATTTTGTGTATCTTAGAAATTCCAATTCAGAAATAATGTGAAAGTTTACTTATACATTCTCAATTGCAGTGCTTGTTCGGAAACCGTAATGATATGTCTATCACTTTATTAATTATAGTTTATTAATTAAAACTAATTGATTAATTTTAAAATCGAAAGGCTCCGGGGTGGCTCATCGCTCCGCTCCGCTTCACTGCTCACATTGCCATAAATAAACCTAATCTAACCAACTTTAGAAAAAGTTGACCATCAACCTATCTTGGCCGAATTTGAAAGTGATCAAAAAGGATTTATGGTTCGTCGATGGCTCGTTGCTCTGCTCCGGTTCGTTTCAAGTATTGACATAAATAAATTAATATAACCTATCACTTTAGAAATAAAAGACATATTTTTCTTAAATTATCTAAGCCGCTGTGGTGTATATCAAGATTCTCTTGGGTAAGACCGAAATGACTTGAACAGAAAAGGAATGGATAGTCACCAGCGAGCTTGGTGGATGTCACAGGCACTAGTGTATAATAGGAAACGCGGCATTTCGTACATTTATGGTGATAAATATACTTAGTACACGTGTGAGCGAAAAAACAGTGGCCACCTGTAAGTGGAAAACGTGGTCTGAAAATTTAATCTCCGATTTGCACCAATCCCATCAAAGATTTTGGAAAAATTCTCTAGGAAGATAGTTCGCATTGATATAAGGTGTAGCCGAAGCCGTGCGTGCATAGGCTATAGGCGATATACCTGGACGGTATTTTTTTTATTACGAAGGAGATACAGACTGAGAAAGTAAAACTAAGTACATGTAGCAGTCTAGTCTAGCAGGAATAAGTGACAGGATCGGTAACTAGGAATTCAGCCAAACAGATATCCTGCGAGTATCGGCTGCAACAGTAGGTGTATCTACCCATTGTAAAATATATCAACTGAGTAAGTCCAGTAAATGTGTACACGAAAAAATATGCGCGCCACAAGAAAAAGAGCGTGATACCTCTAAAAACAGCCGAACCGATCCTCGAAATATCTAGAAACTTCGATGCAATGACGTAACCATTGCAGTGTAATTCGTATTATAAACGGTAGCAAGATACGTTGTGTACCTCTGATGTGTACAACACAATTTCAAAACATATTACAATTCGCTTGGCGAGTAACTTATTTACAAAGGCGCAGTTACTGAGTTAGTTACGCATACTAACATAATTGATCTAGTAACACACACAACACAATGTTGACGTAATCGCCTTGGGAATACGGTGTGTTTTTTCATAACAACCGAAATAACTTGGTATAGCAAAAAATGTATCTACTCGACACGGTACAACCTAACTCAAATCCATTAGGTAAGTTGGGTTTGGCACGCACTCAACTGGAGTTTCTTCGTAGACAGACTTGATTTTTTTTAATGTACTTATCTGCTGCTGCCGCCAGAAGACAATTTGTCACTCGAATAACCGTTTTTGTTGAATCCTATTTAAAAGTATTGAGTTTTAGTTTTTTTAGGATTCCGTACCTAGAAACGTAAATATAAAACTTTGAAAGAAAGAAAGAACATTTATTGTCATTACAAAGCAAATAGAAACCTCACCAGCTACATGCATCCCCAATTCCAGGTACATATTCAATGACAATTAGGGCAACCTCAGCATGTTGCTGGCTGTGTGCTCAGTATTAACTGGCTCACAACTCAGCGCTGATTTTCAGGTTGCCCTATTCCTATCTCCATCCTATCCCCCATCCATAATACCCAACATGCACACAACCATGATTACCCCAATATACAAATTTACGAAAAGAAAAGAAAAATTTTTTTTTTAATATCCACATACTACTCAACAACACCCACATCACATACCCGAGCAGTCCCATATCACCATACCAACAATAGACCGCCCGCTGCCGAGCGATTGGGCTCCCTTTGCTACTAGTGGGCTCCCCTTATAATGAACAATTATAATAATAATTGTTTATAATAACTTTTACGGTGTACGGTTTATACATCTCTTTGCTGTTCCGTCGGAGCTTTACGAACTTAAAATTTGGCGTATGTGCAGTTAGAAATCAGTGATGCACATGACTTAAACCATAGAGAATCGAGTAGGTAAGAGGTGGCATGTGACGGTATTTGTTCAAAGACACGTGTCCTAAAAACGATTATTCACACAAGGAATGTAAGTAAAAATATTACGCATATGTAAATAGTTATGTCTAAGATGTATCTCAGTTTAGAAAGAGGTTAAGGCGTTCATCCCTTGACACGTTACATATTTGGTATGATTTGATGTCGCATTTTAGAGTTTAGGTTAAGAGACCTGTTTTAAGTACCTATGCAACATATTGCATACTTGAAGGGGATAGCGTATCCGCCCACATGCCATTCTAACCTACTCTAATGCTCTGTTAGATACTTAAACAGTCAAAGTTTGAGATATATTATAAAAACTAATTCTGCAGAAATAGGTAGGATAAGTTCATTAGCAGTAACTACTTCTGAGATATTTAAATTACTTTTTTGTCAAAAAAAAGTACAAGGTAAGAACGTTGCAAATATTTTGCTTAATTTTTTTTTAATGAGGTTAGAGGTCTTAATAAATAAGTAGCTATTGATTATGATCTCTGTTGAATATCTATGTAAAAAAACTTCATATTGAGCTGTGTGCGTTTGTGGAAATGGATATCTTAATGCATAATTAATGGGTTCCGGGTTTCATTATAGAAATCCAAAAAATTAGTCAAACACACCAAAAAAAAATTGTAGGGTCGGAATGGTTCGACCTAGACGGACTTACAGGAACCAGATTAAGGACATACTAGAAAAGGATCAAGTCCAGAGTACTCGGAGTATACGGAGTGTCCGGAGAGCGTGTATGAGAAGAGTGATGAGTGTTGATGAAGCGAAAGAAAAATGCCAGGATCGCACTAAGTGGAAATCTGTAGTCCCTGCCTACCTCAATGGGAAGCAGGCGTGAGTATATGTATGTATGTACCAAAAAAAATTACACTAATGCGGTGACTTATTGATCGGAAATGACTTAAGGAAGATTTTAGGTAATTATGAAAAAAAAAATCTCATATGCGTTTCAAAAAAATAAAGATATTCGATTTTTTTATACAAATATTGTAAACTTAAGTAATGTTTACTCTTTGGAATTGGAATGCGAACCCATGCTCATACGGATGGCCGGTTTGCCTTAAATTTGGTAATATTTCTTGCGGTCTTTTAAAATTATCATGTGTATTTATAGAAAAATGGATAATAAAAATTAAAAATATGCACTAAACTATAAATAGCAATTTAAAAAAAAAAGAATTAGTTTGGTTTCATTTATTTTGTTTTTTTTCTACTGTTGCCGGATATAAAGGACGGACTCGAAACAATATACTTTGTGATAACTTTTCAATTAAGTAGTTAGTAACCATCGCTGTTAGTTATACAGTACTTACTTTTAAGTTGATATTTTTTACGGCCGGATCCTAGTTTATTACACTATCGTAAACTTGACATATTTAATTGTAGGCTTATAGATACTAATATATTCTATGAATATATTATACTTTTGTGGATTAGTATTCTTATGCAATCTTTTTTATTTTAATGCCCAATACTCAACTATACTTATACACATAACAGTTAAGTTCCGTTAAGTTAAAGTTCGCTAAGTAAGAAAATATTACATAACCTGAAAAACATTCACTTTTATTATTATCACTATTACCTACTGTTCGAGTATTATGTGAGACCTCGAGAAAAAAGAATTCAATGAGATCATCAATGCGATTTAACCTTATGGTTATTGACCAGTTCTCTATTGAGGCAGCCTCATTTCAGTACAAGGCCGTGCTCTTTATGTAGCCACAAAAGCTCACCTCTCTCTATCTATAGCAGCTAAAGTTAGCCTTGCCAGAGAACGTCCACAGGTTATTTACGGTATACAGTTCACGTTTTAATCTAGGATTTCTTGTTTCGCTGAGTATAGCAAAATAAGGCATTTATAAAATACAATTCGCTTGAATAGTATTTTTCTTCACACTTAATATTTATTACGCATTTCTTTCGCAATTAAAATAATTTGAACTATTTTGTGAAACTTTCTGTTCAGGTTCTTGTCAACAATCGATGGTTACTAATCATTTGTTTTAAAATTATTAAGCACATACATTAATACACTACACATACAAATATATGTTGTAACAGAAATTATTTACTATCAATACACTTCAAGCTTAACATTTTAAAGTAGCACGACTACGAATGAGTATATAATATTAACTGCAATATGAAACCAAAAGGCAATATGACGACAACGATTTTACATTTCAAAATGTTACCCATACTCTAATTTTACTGCACAAAATTTTGTAACCACGTACGGCAAGTGAATGTAACGCATTTAATGTTAATGCACATCTGCTCAGGATTTTAAAATTATAATAAAATTCTTTAATGAGGAGAATGGGCAATCGCTTCAAAGGCCGTTGTATTTACAAAATCAGAGAGATGTAAAAATTAATGGTAGAATACAAAAAAACAATCACGGGGTTGTGCAACTAAAACATGTTTACAGCTAGTTATGCTGAGAAAAAACAAGCAAATATACAAATAACATAGGTAACAAATTTTCAGGTAGATGAATGAAAGACAGCAAGTTATTTCCTTGTAACGTATTAAATGCATCATTTTTGTTTATAGAGAATACTAGCATGTTTCTTTACATCAACAAAATGTTTAAACTGTCTATAAAGATGTTTCTTAGAACTGCGAACCACAAAGGGCAGGGTTAATGCAACTTCCGTTTCACACCACTATCCGTTGGCACTTCGACACTTCTAAATGTATGCTATTTATGTTCACTCTTGAAAGTGCGTATTTTAAGAGATATACAAGCAAAATACGCATACGTGCTGAGTGTTTGTCAGCTACTCTGTTCTCGTTCCATATATTGGATGCTCTGAGCAAGCGCGACGTAAATTATGCATATAAACAAACTAAGGAAATTCCATTAGCAAATTGAAGAAATGCATACCTAGAGACATTGCAGACGCAATGATGTGGGGAATATTAAAAATCTACTCTTTAAAGTTTTAAAGAGAGTAAATTTTGCTTAATAGAAACTTTACTTTACTTTTTATGCTTAAAAACTCTGCTATCTTGGGATTTTTAAAAATCATTTGAGCCGGCAACCGAACTGTAATTTATAGTAGATTACGCACGCGGCCCGCAAGTGCAGCATAACCGGACGATCGTGAGTTATGCGGGCCGAGGCACAGCCGAGGCATGCATCACAGAGTCCGGTTATGTAAGTTGTGGCCAAGGCTTGTATAGTACCTACTTTTCTCAAAGATAATAATAATAATAATAACACACACAATCACAACAACGCCTAAGTCCCAAACTAAGCATTAGCTTGTATTTTGGGTACTGAGCGAAGACACCACATACATATAACAACCAAGACCCGGTGCCAGTATTAATATTCATCATATAAATACTGACCCGACCTGGGATTCGAACCCGGTCGGGTCAGTATTTATATGATGAATATTAATACTGGCACCGGGTCTTGGTTGTTATATGTAAAGATGCGTGTAAATTAAAACAATAACATATAGTAGGTAAAGTTGACAAAAACTACTTATATTGACAACTGTTTTACAATAATAAAAATAGTTTAGGTAATTTTGCCGACAATTCGCTGCGTTTTAATGTAGATTTCTTTTTTTTCACTTTTTTAAATTCATTTAATGGCGCATTCTTTTTGTCGTGCCTGATCGAAATTAAAACATAGACTTTAGTAATCGATGTTCGGGTTTAGAAGAGTTCGTTCCATTTTCAAATTACATATTCGACCGCTCGAGCACGCCTGCTAAAAAATTGCGGGACACTTTCTGGTCCGGTACTGCAAGTATGATTTATCCCAAAGAAGGTTGTCCAAGATATGGTCGTTTATGGTAGCATTTTTGAGAATTTTTTTTTTTTTAATTTTTTTTATGTCACAATCGATAGGGTGTTAATCATTGGGATAAATTAATTCTTTCCGTTTTCATCTCACCGCAATAACTACAATATTTAATGTATAGTATAGTTAATGCTTAATAATATTAATTATTAAAAAATACACATATTTAAATTCAATTATAATTAATACTGTACAATATTAAAATAAATTTTAAAATAAAATAATTCAAAATTATAAACGTGTTAAAAACAGAAATTTTGTTGCATAATATAATAACTACCACAAAACGATTTATTGAGGACACAAAATTGATGATCACATAATATGTTACTAAATTGGTAAACGAAATAAATATGCAAAAGTTAATCAAACTGCAAATTTATGCCTGTAAATTACGTTCGGCAAACGAAACATTTATATTTTCTGTAGTGTAGGTCCATCAGCTCATATTATATATTGCAATAAATGCGGCCTTGTCTCCTTGTATTCGCCATCTCAGATTTTACAGTTAAAACCGGCGAACAAAAATATTTATAGAAGTATAGCTTCGTACGTAAAAGTTGTTTTTAAAATTGATACCTAAATTGAATACAACACTTCACTTTTTATTTTGGTTAATTTGCGACCTTCGTTTGTAGGCTATGTAAGTTGGTTTTTGAAGCTCATTTTTGAGATACACCAACCACGTCTGTATTTGAGGTGTTTATTTTTTGAATTCAATCATCTTTTAACCTTTGTTAGTGGTTTGCATTTGCCTGCCGGTGTACTGGTCAGTATAGTACCTACCATTGGCGACATGAATTACATTCGGCACTTTAGATTAATATATAAATTACAAAATGTTTGGGTCTCAGGTAATGTAACCAATAGAAAACCCTTACAACGCCAGCTAAATAATAATATCTGGGACATCCCACGCAGTACCATCTAGTCCCAAAGTAAGCAAGTATTATGCTTATATTATGGGGTACTACACAACTGATATATATACTCAAACATTCTTTTTTTTTATAATATATACTTTTACACCCAGGCACGGAAGGCACACAAATATTAGTCCCGGGCGGGGATCGTACCCGCGACCCTCGGCTCCGCAAGTCCACAGTTAGGGTCTCTAACCACTCGGCCTACCAGTCAGGCAATATAAATCAATTAATCATTCATAACGAAAAACTTTCGAATAGACTCCAAAAATACCAAAATAAATATATTTTAAGTTCAATTCGAAAAAGCCTGTGTGTTCACAATTTAATGCACGACCTGGTATAACGAACCGTCACTCATGATTCATCGATTTGCGTTCGCACTTAATTAGTCGGTTAGTGCACCTGTAATCTACGCTATGATTTGTAAAATGACATAATTCTTTTGTCATATGTCGCTAAACCACTCTAGCTGTTAAACTTCACAACGACGAAGCGGCCTGCCTGTACTCATGTGCCGCCTGGGCCTGCTCAGCTGCGCGCCGCTGAGCTGTGACGCCTTCAAAATATTTTTGTGAAGAATAATAGGTCTAATCAAATATGTTCCTATAAGTGCAGGTAAAAGCTTCGATGTTGTACGTATGAAGTTCTTATGGTCATGGTAAAAATAAGCGTTCCCCCCCCCCCATTCATTAAAACAAAAAGGATTAAAACTTTCCACTTTATAGTACTGCTTCGTGTGTTTGGCTCACCACGTTCCAGTCGGCGACGCATCCGTGACATATTACGCACTTAGGTACTGTTTCGTTCTGCCTGTGCGCTATTGTACATACGTTTCTAGTTTTTAACTCTGTTCCTTCATTAGTGTCAAACGGGCAAAACTCTACACATCAAGAAAATAGATTCACTGCAAATCTTGATTGAAAAGTTGAACATGTTGCCGGCGTGTTCAACTCCTGGAATACGGAAGTAATTCTAACGTAAATTAGTCAGGTATGCCTGTAAAACAACTCTATCGACCGAAAGAAGGTTATTGCCCGCCAAACTTGCCATGAACTCTTATAGTTTCATAGTCACCTGCGGCAGGCGCCACGCTCCGGTAACCACCCTCGACGCATCCGAGACGTTTTAACCACTTCACTATCGTCGTGTCGCTCCACTTCCGTCTATTATACGAGTGCAAAGCCCTGGCCGTGACTAGGTTATTTCTATATCGAGTTTACATTAAATATTTAAAAAATTAGTAATAAAATTAACGTACCTACAACTACTGTAGTTTAGAATACTGTTACTAATAAATGGAGAGTCGTTATTTGGTGTTAAATTAAAATTAAACATCATCATCATCAGCCCATTTTTACCCCACTACAGGGGCTTAGGCCTCCCCCAGGGAGAGGAGGGGGGCTTATAGCTTAAGTCCATTACGCTGCTCCACTGCGGGTTGGGAACTGTAACGACCGCCATCTATTGACAGCGTCCGGGACCGACTGCTTAACGTGCCCTTCGAAGTACGGTTTACCGTAATAAAAAAATAAAAAAAAAATAAATAGCATATTAGATACATAAGTTATTACTAACAAAATGAATGTATTATTAACATAGTTTAAGTCTGTTGTCACTAATAAACATACTTATCTTTGTAATTTAGATATTCAGTATTAAAATAAAATAACATAAAAATAAAATAGAATAATTAGCGTAAGCGTCAGCCAGTGTAATAATAATATAATAATAATAATACATGGGACTTCCCAAACAGCGTCTTCTAGTCCCAAAGTAAGCAAGTATTATGCTTGTGTTATGGGTTACTAGACAACTGATATACATACTTAAATATTCTTTATTATATATACATATCTATAATAATATTTTTGCGAAGACACCACACACATACAACAACCAAGACCCGGTACCGGTATCAATATTCATCATATTAATACTGATCCGACCTGGGATTCGAACCCAGGACCTCCAGCTTCGTAGGCAGACCCACTAGGCTAATCGGTCGTAAATACGAGTTTAACTGAGCCCCATATATTTTAAACTCAGATCTCACTGAAGACATATATGTATGTAAATAACATCGCCCAATCCTTGAAGGTCAATAATTATTGTATAAATCATATTAAATATAGTTGTTTGTTCTATTTCTTAGACGTTTTCTATCGGGTGTTGAAAAAAATCCCGATATGTGTAGATAAGTACATACTTATATGTTCAACTTTTACGAAAGGGTTGAGTTCACATTAATAATAATAATATCTGTGACATCCCATATAGCGCCATTTAAACCAAAAGTAAGCAAGTATTATGATTGCATTATGGGGTACTAGACAACTGATATACATCCTTAAATATTCGTTATAATCTCTACATCTACAGATCTACATCTCTATATCTACAGATACTTTTACACTCAGACACGGAACGAATAGGCATGTACATGCATACAAATATTCGTCCCGGGCGGGAATCGAACCCTCGACCCTTGACACCGCAGTTAGTGTGTCTAACAACTCGGCCACTCACATTGAATCACTACAAATGCAATCCGGCTTTGTCTGTTTTTATAGTTTTCTTCTTATTTTTTAAATATAAAAATAAGTATCAACAATTCCAATTTTACGTGTGTACAGGATTTAGTGCACGTTCAAATATTGCAGTTAACAAAGAAGAATTCAATTATCAAATGAACTTTAGGCCTTACATTATTTGAAATCTACATAAGAATCGTGCCACTTGCTAAATCTTCATACTACAAAAAGTCATACTACAAAATTGTTGATAATATTTTTAATTACAATTTTACGACGCGATTTCAAAGAGTTGTATAAAAAGTTGGGACATAGCTTGCATAGTTTCTTTTTTATTTCTTTGACAGCAGGGAAAATCGTTTCCCAGGGACGAACAGTACTACTTTCATCCCTCTGATTAGGTAACTTCAAGCGAACTTTCCGAGTATGAGTAATGAAATAGTAGATTGTTACACAAGGGGTGAAAGTGATCTATTTAGGCACGAGATGGTTTGGCGCACAAGCAAGCGGCGCTAATAGTTCGAGTGCCTAAATAAGTCTTTCACCCGAGGTAAGCACTCTGCTTTTCATTACGAATATGAGGAAAGTAAAAAAAGCGTTAAATCCATATATGAATCTGATGAACTCATTTTATAGAAATATCTATGTTTTTTTTTGTGGCATTCTACACAGCCAGTATTTTTTATCATTGATGATGGTAAATATTTACGTCAAATCTATATAAATTAAATGTAAATTTAGTTAAAAGATTATTACCCATTTTTTTGAATTCCGTCACAGATACACAACAGATTAATATCCCGCCAATTTATGTCGACTTTTTAAATTTTAAATATGAAACGCATCGCGTAAACTGTTGCGGCTTATTCCGCTCAAAGAAGTTTGCGCTAAGTTCACACTGGCTGTTTAGAAACTCACATGGCCGCAGCATTTTTTTTAATTAGTTTTTTTTTTACATAAAACTCTTCACAGCTGACAGCAGTTCTATTTTTAAAGTTCATTCCGGCCCTTAGGTGGAAAGTAATTTATATGAGTTTTTCCCACTCCATGGAAGGAAGCAGCATTTTCTACCCAATAATCAGATCAAAACAACACTATTTTCCGAGTATGAGAAATGAAAAGTAGATTTTCATTCATTTGTGCAACTTTATATAGAACATCGTAGGCGACGCTACAGTCATCTGGGTCAATCTAAGACCTATATTTAGTTGTGAAGTGGGGTAATATAACAAAAGGTAGGAACTGAGGTAGGTAGTAAAATTTCTTAGCGGTTAGATTACTTTAAGATAAAATTCATTTGAAACTTAAAAAACCTGTAAATATTTCAGACTTTCTATGTGTTCGTTTGTGTTTGGTTTTTTTTTTCATGTCATTGGTAGTGATGTTTAAAGGGCTACATACGTTTTTCTATACGTAGCTTACTTTGTTCCTAAACTTGTTTTTAAAGTCAAAATGCGTCACACTTATTTTGTTAGGCCTCCAACAGAGCGATGCTGAAATATTATGAAACGCGCTGCTAATTGTCACAAAGCTCTGTGTAGTTTGATATTATAAGAAAATGAGCGTTGCACGCGACCGACCGACATCGGCGTCGCTCTATTGCTATTGGACTTATATCTGTGATTAGCGACATCTTTATATTTTACATTAAACCATTAAAATAATTCTATTTACTTTTGTAATAAGCGCCCTCTATACATGTAACTATTAGCTATTGTAACCTCAAGATAAAAAGTTTCTATCTGCCACTAGATGGCACTAACTACATGAAAGAAATATTTTTTAAAGTTTTATTTAAATATTTTTATTACAATTACCTGGAAATTTACCTGCGAAAAATATGGCGGCAAAACGGCTCGCTGATCGTCGAAACGCGTGCACTGTACGCGTTCAAGGAGTTCGAACAATTCGTGTTGTGCGCGACCTGCGCCCGCAACAGGTGGCGGCGCGCTCCATGGCGTCGCCACGTGCTGTCGCCTGATGGACAAATTACAAATCAGTTGTAATACTATGTAGTTGTACTCAACAATAGATGGCACTTAATAAAATAACAAAAATAGGTGCAAGTCAATAACATTTCGTTTATGTATAAGTTTTGTAACCATTAATAAAGTGGGTAGGTATTGTTTTAAGTTCCATTTATAAGAACTTTTTATTTTGTTGCTTATTTTATTACAGTGAACCTTTGACTTTTATAATACGTGTTTATATTATTGGGAATAAAATTTTAAAAATTTAATCATAATTCTACTTCTCACTTTGAAATATAAAATAAGTATTTATTAATTAAATTATACATTAAACATTGTATGGATAATTAAGATCTATAAAATAAAAACTAATTAAAAACTAAAAGTATTTACAAATTAAAAAAATACTATGTAAATTATGATAAATGACAAAATTTTAAAGAGACGATGGGTTCAGGGTACCAAGGATGCTTGCCGCGTTGCTGCGCTGTATTGCGACACTGATGATCCTCTGAACAAAGTATTCCTTGCACCTATTCTATTCCTATTTTGTTATTTTCTAACAACTACATGAGTTAATTTTCAGATGCTAAAAATAAAACCAACTTCACTATACATTGGTAGGTAGGTACCTATACATTGATTTACTAACTGTAGCAAAAATTGTTGCTGAAATTATTGCTTATCCATAAGTGTTATAAATTTTTTTTTTGTATTTCCTAGTCTAACAAAAATTTATTGTTTCTAGCAAAATTGTGATAGTTTTGAAGTAAGGTAACTTGACCCCTACGAGTAATGATACGAGCCTAATAGGACGTTAATTATATAAATTATTAACTAAGATAATGAATTCATGAACTAATACTTTAGTTACATCATCTAAAACGTTTATTAGTGTGATAATTTATGATTATTGAAATGTATATGAATATGATGAACATAGTTATTTTCATCTAACGCCAACTAAGTGTAAACCTAGGTACTTGGTTTGCATTTTTTTGAATGTGTAAACTTTCATACCGGAATGGCGGATATCCGACTTTTCTTGTACTAAGTATGCAATGGTCATAGGCAATGGTATAGTTCCAATCAAACTTTATGGCGGATCGGAATACAACGCTGTATGCATGCTTGCGCAGGTTCACTCATATGCCCCTCGCTCCACTGCGTCCCGCTACACCTAAAAGTTGTTACTGCGACGCGACTTGTGCCAATGTTCACATCCGCCATAAAGGTTGATTGGAACTATACAATACAATATCACTGTTCTTCAGTATTACCTAAACGCTTACCGGTCGAGCTATCGTATCGGTCCCTCGCGTTTCACATATCTTGAATCATATATAAAAATTATATTTACGTATCTTATATTGTTATACACGAATCTAAAGCTACGTGATCAATAAATCAGATTTCTGTACGCAAGTCTGTCTACATTTAATAATGGAAGAATTCAGACAGGCCTCTTGAGCATTTTGATTACACTATAAATCTCTAGATGGAGATTTGACGCCAAAAAACGTAGATAAAATATCATTTAACTGTTACAACGTGGCGAGAGGAGGTATGTGGGCTGATTAGTCATACAAACATATAAAAGTTGGCTCCTTCTTTGTTGTCACTGTATCACATGTTCTATCTAGACCATTAATTTATATCTAGACATACTTATAAAAATCAAAGCTTGAGCAGCGAGGCACTTCAACCCGGTGAATAATAGTAATACTTGAGACATTCCACACAACGCCATCTAGTCCCAAAGTAAGCCAAGCTTGTATTATGGGTACCAGACAACTATGTACATACTTAAATATTCTTTTTTTAATATAATAGACATGTTCATGCACACGAATATTTGTCACGGGCGGGAATCGAACCCGCGACCCTTGGATCCGCAGTTAGGGTCTCTAACCACTCGGCCAAGCATTCGTCGTTAATTGAATATTTAAATTAATGAATATAATTCATTATTGTCGTAATAAATAAATAATGAAGTACCTACTTAAGAATTATGTCTCTGTAATAACACATAAAAATATTTGGCTAGAACTGATCATTTATCTTTATTAACAAAGGGTCAGGTGCGTCTCGTTTATCCGTTCCCGTATTGAATTCTCGAGAGACAAAAATAAATTGCTTGCATAAATCGGTCATCCATCAATGGGTAGTTCAATGCTTTCATTCTTTCATATCTCTTACCTGTTGTAGTAGTCGGACAATAGACTTCATTACTGAAGGAACAAGGATAATGCCGAGACGGTTATTTTCTTCCACATTTTTCCAAAGTGAAAAAAAATATTTGAACTTTACCCTATACCTCTGCATAGGGTGAGGTTCAAACATTTTTTTATCTACACGATCTCCAAATAATAGTTTCATTCGTGCCAATTTAACCCTTGCATCGATTTAAGTATCGATTCATAGAATATATTACGTATTCTTAACACTGAATAAACTTGCCGGTACTAATGGTTTTTGAGTCATAAGCCTTCAAACTATGTATAACTAAGTATATAAAATGGTGTAGGTATTTGAGTTAAGGGATGATTACTTTCTGCACAATATCTTTTCTTTACAGACATCACTGGTTACAGTTTTTTTATTAGTAAGCATCGATAAGTTTCTAAAAATTGAATGAAGTTTTTACGAGTAATTATGGCACATAAAAATTATTTAATAATAATATTTATTAATACTCTAACTGTTCTAACTTCCTTTCTTTCATCCACCACTTTTATGCTAGCCAGTGCGTGATATCCGTGGCGGCGACCGCATTTTTTTTAGAATGGTCGTGGTTTGAATCCCAGGGCATGTATCAATGAGTACATATTTAAAATAAAAAAAAATAAAATAATTATCACTGACTCCGTGTCTCGGAGAGCACGTTGATGTCGTCGCGTCGGTCCCGGTTAAAATACAACCACCCGCACTGGAGGAGAGTGGTGGATTAAGCTACAAGCACCCTCATCCCAAGAGAAGCCTAAACATGGAGCATAATGGGCTGATGGAAAAAATATTTAATAATAATATCTCGGACATGCCATACAGCGCTATCTAGTGTCAAACTATTTACTATTTATTTCGACATTTTCAACCCCTTCACAAGTTGAATATTTTTGATAATAAATCACGAACGAGCTGGTGTTTACAAACAGATCGGAACCGGTTACAATTCATTTAACTTTAAACAAAACGCATGCGCGACAATGACCCCATCTGTTGTCCGACAGCGAACTTAACAATGGTTCAAGTCTGTGATTTATGCTTCAATTAAGTGACCATTCTTCGGATAACGCGCGCACCGATTTGAACTAAATCAACGTTGAAAGGATATTACGTTTAATTGATTTTTGCATAAATTTCCCCTTTTATCCATACAATTCAATTAGGGTCTGTTTGCATTTTGGATTTTTTGTAGTTACATTACATAATCACCTCGACTGCAGATGGAGATATTCTAATTTTTGAATTATCTCTACTGAGTGACATGATTAGGTACTGGCGCAGTCTCTCTAGCAAAAGCTCCTTTTTTTCGACTAAATCATCATTCTTCTCATTTTTTGTCTAGCACTGATTTTCTTGGAAATCATTACATATGATATAACTATTTCTGTATGTTAACTTTGACAAGTCATAAGTCTCTATCGTCTGTTATACTAATATACCTATATCTATATGGAAAATATGCAAGGCATGCGAGGGCATGACCAAAATGCAAACTACAAAAATTTCTAAATTACAACGGAACCCCGAAAATCCATAGCGTTATTTTCGTATCATTGAGTGCATTGTAATTTCGATCCCCGTTACGGCCATTTGGCTGAACAAGTTTTATACGATCCAGACCATCTGCTCTCGTATTCATTTAGTAATAACTCTTTAATAACCTTAATAATAAGCTCAATTTCGCCACATAAGGGCCCTTAACACTTTGTCAAAGTTGCAGTTACGGTTCCAAAGAGAACTAGCCATACGCCACTGGATTCGGTCCAACCATAGAGTAAATAAATATATTGACAGCAGCGGAGCGTATTCGTATTGTTATGGGTCGAACTCATTTATAATAATCAGAATTAATTTCGTTGAATTTTGAAATACGCCCTCGAATTTTTTATTAACTTTTATAATACAATAATACATGGGACTTCCCACACAGCGCTATCTAGTTCCAAAGTAAGCAAGTATTATGCTTGTGTTATGGGTTACTGGACAACTGATATACATACTTAAATATTCTTTATAATATATACATATATATAAATATTTTTGCGAAGACATTACATACATATAACAACCAAGACCCGGTACCGGTATCAATATTCATCATACATCACTAGGCTAAGCGGTCGTCTTACTTTTAGCTTTTTCTCGAAGTCTTAGGCATGAATAGGCATCAATGTTGACGACCGCTTAGCCTAGTGGGTAGCGATCCTGCCTACGAAGCTGGAGGTCCCGGCTTCGAATCCCAGGTCGGATCAGTATTGATATGATGAATATCGATACTGATACCGGGTCTTGGTTTTTATATGTATGTGGTGTCTTCGCTAGGTACCAAAAATACAAGCTAATGCTTAGTTTGAGGGCCTAGACGTTGTTGTCATGTATACGTTATTATTATTATTATTATATGTACTGAAGAAAATTTTACCTCGGCGCCAGTGACGCGGTAATGCTCGGAATGGTTTTGGACTTTTGTCAATTATGTGCATTGACGTTTGTCTCAACTGAATGTAATTGTTAATTTAACTTAAAAGGAGAACCCCAACTCTTATCCTTATTGTTAATTATAAATTTAAATAAATATCTGTGTTTTTGTGTGTCTATAATAATTTTAGAGACATCAAAGTTAACTAAATGGAATTTAAAGTGTTAATTTCTGGCCTGTAGATTATTTATTCATTTATTAGTGCTTCTGCGTCTAATTATTTAAGTGCCCACCCTGAAATGGGTAAACACAACATCCCGGGGTGGGCATGGCCCACTCTCTCCCTCGCTCCCTATTCACGCCAAACATTTTATAATAATCTACATAAAACGTAGAAAGACCAAAAAAGATGTCGCACTGTACCTTAGGTCATCTTGTTGGCCATAAAATATACACATTATCTGGTAGCTTAGCCGTGAATTCATTATACGAGTTCTTGAGCGCGTTTATATTACCAATGGGTTCTTTTATTTTATTTGCGCTACACACTAAACTTAACAGAGTATATGTAACGGAGGAACAAACTTGACAACTAAGTCTAAAACATACAGCAAAGGTAGCTTTTTAGACGTTTTTCTGATGTTAAAGTATCGAAGTGACATAACACAATTTTGCGGGGTTGAAAACCGGCGAGCGGAGATTTCACGGGGGTGAAGACGGACGCGCGGTGACACTCGCCATCTTACACGAGCTAGCTAGAGTATGAGTGGTTAGACGGTACACGCAGAAGTGGGCGTCTAGTCAATTCGTACTTTATGCACTAATGCATTTGCACACCGCCACTGCGAACTGCGATATGTTAGCGGTAGCGACATTGTTTGTATCGTATTTTACTCTGACTTGGTACAGTTTCATTTATTTGCTCCTCTTGCATTTCGATACCGCCATTAAAATATCGCGATACGCGGCGTGTCGGTGTGCAAATGGGTACGAGTACTTTTACATACACATGCACAATCGTACCATATTTTCTCAGTTTTTACATGAACCGTAGAAATTATGGAAATCGAGTCTGGAACTGCATATTTTATGTGGCACTCTGAATGTTGCCGACCTGTTTACATATTTAGTAACACAGGATTGCTGTTTTGTGTGGACATTTACTTTGTCAAAAAGGGTTATTTTAACTTTTTATACTACATAAATAAATCAATTTGGTCTAGTAATATGCATCTAGACATAAATTAAAATATTTAGTGACAAAAGGTCATTATATTATTATTGTACGGTTTATTTACCAATTTATTACGTATGGATATTACATAGATCATAATGATACAAACTTTTATGGTCTGAATTACACGATTTGTACTGGGTATTTACTTTTAATTCAAATGATTTATTAATATTTTAACTGTTCTAACTTCCCTTTCTTTCATCCACCACTTTTATGCTAGACAGTGCGTGATATCCCGCGTGGCGGCGACCGCATCTTTTTTAGAATGGTCGTGGTTTGAATCCCAGGGCATGTATCAATGAGTACATATTTAAAATTAAAAAAAATAAAATAATTATCACTGACTCCGTGTCTCGGAGAGCACGTTGTAGTCGTCGCGTCGGTCCTGGTTAAAATACAACCACCCGCACTGGAGGAGAAAGGTGGATTAAGCTACAAGCACCCTCATCCCGAGGGAAGCCTATAAACATGGAGCATAATGGGCTGATGATTTATTCTAGCCAGTGGATTTCGCTTATACTAACACTTGCCTTTCTGCATTAGATAACCACTGTTTTTCGTACACACTAGAGAAAAGATCTAAAACTTATTTTCATTCTCGAATGGTTCTTTTTAGTCGCTCTTTAAAATTATAATACTTTCATATATTTCACTATTCGATATTATCTATTTGGTCAAAAAATATGTGAAAAATAACAAAGTCACAATTTACAAATTTTGTGGACAGGTAGATACCTACTAAGTTACGATCCAGTACTGAATAAAATTGATCTGCGCCCTGTGAAGGTCAAATTCCGATAAAATAGATTATCTCTGTTGCCGGATCCTTACAATATGAAGTGAGGTACGTTTTGGAAGTTTCGTACCAAACCGGTGAACTGAAACTTTATGAAATCACTTCAAAAAGTATGTGTTAATTTTTTTTTTCACATTCAGATTATTCTTTACTAGAGTAAGTACTTTAACTGAATTTTGGATTTCGAAAAAAAAAAATTGTTTACCAAACTACTACAAACACTACTAAACCAAACCGGGGTTTTGAGGGTTATAAGTTCAAGTAGATATATAAAAGCAGCTACACCATGATAGCTGACCACATTTAGATTACTTCACTTTAAAGTATAATAAATCAGAAATAACAAAAAATCTGACCTAATCACACAAAATTGCTCTTCCCTCGCTTCTCCTGAAACAACCTTCCCTCCTTTGATGTTCCTTTCAGACCGTTGTCGCTCTCTTTTTGACCAAATGTTCCTTTATTAAATAATGAAATTGACTCTGAGTACTTATTGAGCCACATACCAATCTTGTGTTACAGTCGTACTAGGAGTCATAATCTATTTTATATTGAATTTCATAGAACCAGGTACGCCAGCAACTCTTTGATTACGCGTCTTTGTAACAGCTACAATGTGCGCTTCCTTGAGGCCGACATTTTCTTTTTAAACCGGAACGGCTTCAGGAATGCAATCACATCTCTTTTGTAATTTGTAATTTGGTTTTGTGTTTTATTTTAGGATTTAATTATTGTACTTGCTCAGTTTGTTGTATAAGTCTGATTATTAATTTTTTGAATGTACCTAAGTGTTTAGACCTTATTAATATTTATTGTTATTAGTAAGTAATTTTTATTTCATTTTATTACTAATTTTATTGTTTGCGCTATCTATTGTATTAATCTATTGTATTTATGTATAATTTAATTGTGGAAACTGTTTTGTGAAGGTTCTATATATATATATATGTTTTATTTCATGTTCTATATATCACTGTTAGTTTCCTGAATAAATAAATAAATTAAAAAGTAAAACCATCAGTATGTGGTTTGCACACAATATCATCTTAGATATCTTAACGATTTCAAAACACACCTGTTGTTTTTAGGCACTTCAAGGATACTACAGTACTATCATACATCTGAGTTCGGAATACGTAAAAGAAATGAACTGTCATTACCTACACTGCCTCGGCTGTTGGGAAAGGGTTATTAAAATTTACGATCATCGTTGTCACCACACACCACATGGGGCCTTACACGGACGCGTGTGTACTTAATATATCTTTATTTATATACAGTACTTTTTTGTTTTTGGTTGGAGAAAAGCAACAACTAGGAACGCTTCATCGATTCAACGAAGCACAAAATACGATCGAATACAGCTATATGTGGTGTCATTGAAAATACATCTATTTCGTTCGACGATACCGTCAAACCACTCAGACGATCGCTGCGCTCCGATTAGCCGAAACAAGGTCAAACAATATACTAAAATCGGTCGATCGTAGTGAAAACAAACAGTATGCAACGCAATGCAATTCAATGCAAAACAAATCTAAGCAATAAATTTAAATTCAAAAAGTTTTTATTCAATATAAGATGTTTACACACACTTATTGACAGTGAAAAGACTTGATTAGGCACCGGTTCCAAAACTAGAAGGAGAAGAACCGGCAAGAAACTCCTTCCTGTTTATTTAATTTAAATATATATTTCTCAGAATGCATCATTTTTTTTTTTAATTTAAAATGCTTACTACTATTACAATGATGTCCATGCGCACTTATCATTTAAATACTCGCTAAGCTTTTTTCATAATAATAACTAATACAATATAATTTGAACATAATATAATAGTAGCACTATAGATTAAAACAATTTATTATTAAATAATACACAGTAAACATATGTGATTTATTAATGAAAAATTGCTCATCAGTTTCTGAATTGGATGACTTTTACTACCGCTCTATTGGGTTCTCGATGGATTCTGCCAAGACCTTGAGAACTACTGTCAAAGAGATAAATTTCATAAAGTACTTTTAGTTCTAGAATGACTACATGGAGTCGCTGACAACCTCAAAGAAATTATAGGACAACCTCACGTACGCGCACGTGCGAAAATACAACTTTTCGCGAATAAGGGAAATCAACGCCCATACGTCTAATTTTATAACGCACCGCATGGAAACGACGACGATGATGCACGTCCGTTGTAGGCGGAAATAAAGTGCTGGCCGCGTATGACCCGTGTCGTTGTCAATTGCTACATTTTGTTCTTCTTAGTCTCGTTTTTTTTTCTATTTAGCTTATATATCGTCGGCAAATCATATCATTCGCTTGATTACTTAACCAAATTCGAATTGATTAATAGGTCTTCTAAGTGGCTCGTCGCTCCGCTTCGCTTCGCTCCTCGCGTTCACATAACGTGCCTATTTGAAAAAAAGGGTTCAAAAAATCAGGCGGATTAAACGATTTGCCGATGACATATGCAAATAAATATAATTCAAATGTACGTCTGTAATTTAAAAAAAAAAAACTTTTCCTCATGCTCATTTCTTTATTTCTTAATTAAAGCCAATTATGAGTTTTTAAAATTTCTGTCAAGCTGTTTGTTTGTTCGGACTAATCTCCAAAACAGCTTAAAACTAAATTTTACACGATTAGCACTGGCAAGTAGCAGATAGAGAACTTTTAAGATAATGTTATAGGCTCTTTTTATTCCAGAAATATTGATGGTAACATACTGTGTAGGTAAAACTATTTGTGCGCTGAACACCGTAATTATATAATGCAGCTTTTTCATGCGTTTGTTATAAATAAATATTCATTTTTGTTAAAATAATTAAGATTACACTAAGTATACTTTTTCGTTTGTAATTAAAACCAAAACTACAAATTTTTTACTAACCCCCAACTAAAATTATTTGGGTCGCGTGTTATCCGTCTTGTTGTTAGTTTCCTAAAAGTGGAATGTTAATAATAATAATAATATAATTGTGCTGCAATAAAACGAAAGCTTTATGGAAAAGCTTATTATAAAGTGTCGGACTAGTTAGATGATGAAAGTCCATGGGTGTAAGCTGCTCGCCTATCGATTTGTTTCAATAAAACGTATATTAATTTTCAAGCATTTATTATCAATAAAATTGTTCATAATTTTGTTAAAAAGAGCGTCCCTCAGTTTCTTGCGTATTCTTTTAAGAGGAACCAGCACATTTTGAATGCGCCTTTTTGGTGTCGTTCTTCTACAAAGTAATAAACTCATTCTTGTGACGTATTTCAATATCACGTTGTATAACTACGAAATAAAGATATTTTACTATTTACTATTGTGTATTTGTGTAATAAGTGTCGTGATAGCCCAGAGTGCAACGAACCTCTCTCAAATTTATAAGGCCCCATAGGGCTATGGTTCGAATCCGGGCGTGTACCAATGAGTTTTTCTGACTTAAGTACACAATATTACTGACACCGTGCTTCGGAGGGCACGCTAAGCAGTCGGTCCCGGACGCTGTCAATAGATGGCGGTCGTTACAGTTCCCAACACGCAGTGGAGCAGCGTAGTGGACTTAAGCTCCAAGCCCCCCTCCTCACCCTGGGGGAGGCCTAAGCCCCTGCAGTAGGGTAAAAATGGGCTGATATTGATGATGATGATGACTGTGTATTAATTTCTCATCAAATCCATATGAAATTTCAAAACAAAACCAAACTGCAAAAAACTGTTTCTGTCGTTTTACATTTAATTAGGCCCAAAGATGATAACATGAACGCAGTCGTAAAACAGGAATTAGTTACAAAATAGAGCCAGAGTCGGTCACCCATCGATATACCTACGCTTTATCAACAGCCGTGCATAATCAATGTAAAATATCAAGGCTATTTGTTTCACCTTCCTATATGCACAGCAAGATTACTAATAACATAAAAAAAAATTTTGAAAAAAGCTCAGACAAGTGCGGTGGTCGAAATTCAGGAAAGAGGCGTATTATACGAGTAGGTATATGATAAAGTTAACGCACAACATGTTTTTGTATGCGCTAGTCTATACAATACATCATCATCATCATCAGCCCATTTTTTACCCCACTGCAGGGGCTTAGGCCTCCCCCAGGGTGAGGAGGGGGGCTTGGAGATTAAGTCCACCACGCTGCTCCACTGCGGGTTGGGAACTGTAACGACCGCCATCTATTGACAGCGTCCGGGACCGACTGCTTAACGTGCCCTCCGAAGCACGGTGTCAGTGATATTGTGTACTTAAGTCAGAAAAACTCATTCGTACACGCACGGATTCGAACTATGGCCCTATGGGGTCTTATAAATTTGAGACAGGTTCGTTACGCTCTGGGCTATCACGATACAATACATACAATATTTAATACATCTCATTCACATTACATCCAAAACAACAAGTGGTTCCTCAAGCGTATTAAACGCCTCGTTGATCGTAATTACTTTTATCAAAGGAGCGTAAAGACAAAGAATTATTAATTTTGAGTACGTCCTTTGACTTTTTTAAACTCTATATCAGAAGATTTATCCGTACAGGAAGACGCCACATGTTTACGCATACGTCGGAAGGGGTCGGATCAATGTGGGAGAGTTTATTGTGGCTTCACTTTAACTGAACATGTATAATGTCAAATCATATTTCGTTTAAAAGTTCTCACAGCTTATTAGGGATAATTATAAGTACCGATTCCTTATACGCAGATCCTCTATCATATATGATCAATCATAAAACTAAAATCCAGATTATTTAATGACCCACAGTTTATGATATGACGATTTAGAACATGTTTAAAATGTTCTGCTGACACATTTGTATGGAAATAAATGTACCTCATTTACTATACAATAAGGATCAATAATTTTTAACTCTTTGTATGTTTATTATTCGTTTAAAGTAATTTAAAATAAATAATTTGATGACCGAGTAGCCGAGAAGTTAGAGACCCTAACTACAGAACCAAGGTCCCTCTCTGGACAAATATTTATGTGAATGAAAATGTCTATTTGTTCCGTGTCTGGGTGTAAAATATTTATATTTGTACATATTAATAAAAAAAAGAATATTTAAATATGTATATCAGTTGTCTAGTAACCCATAACACAAGCATAAATTGACGACCGCTTAGCCTAGTGGGTAACGACCCTGCCTACGAAGCTGGAGGTCACGAGTTCGAATCCCAGGTCGGATCAGTATTTATATGATGAATATTGATACTAGTACCGGGTCTTGTTTTATGTATGTGGCATCTTCGTTTGGTACCCAAAACACAAGCTAATGCTTAGTTTGGGGCCTAGACGTTGTTGTAATGTATACGTTATTATTATTATGTCTATTTGTTCCGTGTCTGGCTGTAAAAGTGTCTATACATGTATACATTATAAAAAAAAGAATATTTAAGTATATTATATCAGTTGTCTAGTACCCCATAATACAAGCATAATGCTTGCTTACTTTGGGACTAGATGGCGCTGTGTGGAATGTCCCACGTGTTTTTATTAAATATAAACAAAAAAAAATAACGAAAGCTGAATAGTGAGAGTATTTAAAAATCAATACAGAACTTTATATCTCTACTAAATAACCATTTAAAAAAAAGCAAAAATATAACTATATAACTTGTGTTATTAAAAATTTATATTTATAGAAAGAGTAGGATTAGACTCCAAACATATCGTGAAAACGTTCCACGGTAACTAAGATACCTATGGTATTACCAGTTTCTGCATTGACGATACGTACATCTATCCTATACATGTCTTATCATAATCTATAGTAAACAGATGTTAATTTAATCAATATCCACTAACTCACGCTAATCCTTTGATGTGTGACAGCGTCACATACGATCCTGTTACAGGATCGGTGTCGGTCACACGTGCACTGACAGTACTGACACCCGACACCGGCGCTGGATGTCATGTGTCGTCGGTTGTTACAGATAATATGACGAATCGGTTAAGAGGAACGGCATTAACGGTTGCACTCCATTAAACCTTAACCGATCGCCAAAAAAGTTATCCAGATCAGCAAAAACTAAGTTAAGTTCGACCGTTTTAGTAAACTTAAATGCGTGTGTTTTTTTGTTAAAATTGTTTTGTTTTTCAAAACATTTTTATCATGAAACTAAATGCATTTTCAATACCATATATTTTTTTGCGGAAATCGGTTAAGGTTTAACATAGGTTTAATGGCGCGCCCTACCTCTAGTTATACACTGTACAAATGCAAAGTGTGATGAATGAATGATGAATGCAAAAACAATAGTGAATCTAAAAACTAATGAAAGTTTGCACAGGTCTTCCTCAATTCCTCATACGATGTATGAGCACACGCAACCAGTACCTAAGTTTTTTTTTTAATTCGACAAGTAAAAGGATGAAAATGAGTGGTAAAACTTGCACAGAAAAAATAAAGCGGATGTTAAATTGAGAGCTCGCACAAACATTTTATTAAACAAATAACTAAATACGTACTTCGGCAATTTTATAAATTGGCGCTAGTGTTCAAATATAGACCAGGCCGCGTGTTTACGAATGCTTCTTTACGCCAACACACAGAGAAAAGTGTTCTTTGAATGCTATGATGGTTCACTACCAGCAGAGCAATTGATAACCAAGACCACCATAAACACGAAGAAACCGAGGAAAAAAACTACGCGTCACATAATTACGTTACAGGAACCATAATTTCCGCTGACGCGTATTTTTTCCTCGCATATTTTATTTATTATGGTTGTCATCCATTGCTCTACACACTTGAACATTTTTCTCAGTGCATTTGTATATAGCGTTGGGCTAAAGAAGATTTTCTTCTTTTTCTTCTTCTTTGTAAAAAAAGCACGTGGTGGTGGTGGCGTACAGCGTTGACTAATAGAAGCGTTCGGAAGCCAGTAATGTGCTAAAAGAACGCATTACATTCCCTTAGCCTTGTTTATTTGTTGGGTTATAGAAGTATACGCAGCTCGTATATACAGCTTGTTGGTTTTTCTAGCACAACGCAATACAAATGTTGGTATGAAGAAGCATTTGTAAATTATTTAAAACTACAATAAAACGAAAGCTTTATGCAAAAGCTTATTATAAAGTATCAGACTACTTAGATGATAAAAATCCATGGGTGTAAGCCGCTCGCCTATCAGTTTGTTTCAATAATATTATTCTTTAAGCACTTATTGTTAAAATTTTTTTTTTATAATTTTGTTAAAAAGAGCGTCCCTCAGTTTCTTGCGTATTCTTCTGAGAGGTACCAGCATTTTTGAATGCGCCTTTGTGGTGACGTTTTTCCACAAAGTAATAAAATTCACTCTTAAGACGTATTTCAAGATTATGTTACATAACTACGAAATAAAGATATTTTGATTTGATTTGATTTGATTTGAAATACGCGACGATGGTGCAGAGGACGCGTAATTTTGTTGTATCGGTGCTGAACGAATCAAGCACGGCACATTATTAAGCCGCACAGAAAAAAGCTTTATATAAGTAACAAAAAATTTTATTGCTAGTTACCTAAAAAAAGTTACAACATAACTATTGCTATAAGTAGTCAAACTCAGTTGTACCAGCTTACCAACCAGTAGCTTGCATTTTAACTGACTTTGTTTAAAAATTATCAAAGTTTTGCTATTTTTATGGTAACACAAGTAGTTTTGTTATCCACTTTGTTCAGTAGACGATTCATTCAAGAGCATTCCTTATTGGAGCTTTAAGTTCACAGGCTGAGAGCATCGAGATGTTTCATATAGTTTTAATTTTTAAATAAGCGGAATTGGATTCCACACTACTTATTTACATACTCAAAAAACCAACGACGGAAAATAGCCTGATGTAATAACTATTCAATGTTACACAAAAACCCGAGAACTCTACATAAAGTTACTACCTAGAAGGTACCACACAGTACACATGTGTAAACTTCGTCGAAAACCCGTCAACTGTCTCTAGGGGAACAAAGAGTTTTTGAAAAGCGTCGCGGCCGACGACACTAAACGAGTGCTTTGTGACGTAGTCGTGTCACTACAACGCAACCCTCCCAATGAGTTTTTTATCCCTATCTAAGACTACGTATGGTATACTATAATATATAGCATATATTACAGTAGGTAGTAATATTTATTTATTATAATACTATATCACCTCTCTCAACAATTTTTATTTTATTTTACCCTTGCTGTGGGAAAGCGGATTAAAGTCTACATTTTCCACGCGCCCGAGCGCGCGGAACTTGTGGGAGTTGCACCCGCTAAACAACCGCTTGAAGCAGAATAAGGACGCGTGTCGTTAGCCCGAAAGCTCCAACGAATTTATCGAAGCGGCCAAGAGGCACGCGCGAATCTCAACTAAAGTTTGGAAGCTATATTTATATATATGTTAAATCGACCGATTGGCCGAGTGGTAAAAGAACCTGACTGCGGAGCCAAAGGCCGCGGGTTCGATTCCCGCGAACATGTCTACTTGTTCCATGTATGGGTGTAAAAATATGTATCTACACTAATATTATAAAGAGGAAAGATTTATATTTTTGTATTTTTCGTTTTAAGTATTTAATACAAATGGCGAATTCATCGGAATTTATATAATTACAGTTATCGGGAAGACACTTCGAAGTTTTCTCATTTAATCTCCAATAGTCGTAGTCAACGCTGTCTATAGGAACACGCACGTATTTATATTGTAGAAAGTTCGAGTCAATGGTTAGATTATTGTAGTGTTGACGTGTTGAATGCTGTTTTGTGTGTGGTCAGGTCAGGAAATGAGGAAACGCGTTGCGCGCAGGCAGTAATGTACACATTGACTGTGCACCAGCTCGCGAGTATCAAACTCTGCTTCCCACCGAGTCACATCGCAATTTAAATACTGTTTTGACAAGCATTTCACTTTTAAATACTAAATTACTTTAAATATTTTACAAACCGGTTGGAATTTACTTAAGTTTCCTTATTTAAAAATATTCTGATCGACGGTCATATTTTTTTATAAATACGATCGTATAAACTATTAACCAAAAAATAATTTAGAACCATGAGAAATTATAACTAGTTATTTAAATTAGTCATCGTTATTTGAAACTATTTAATTATGAACGTAGTCATGAATTTCCCTTATTTTTATTGAAAGAATTGCAAAAATTGTAGTGCAGGGATTTAGCAACTTTATTAGATGATTGATTACGCGTTGTGGTGGCATCAAAATTTAAAAAAAAATTCTACATGTATATATACAATTTGCTTAACTGCGTCCTCCGCGAAGCGGTGCTCTTTCTTGATTTGAGTTTTCACACATTCGTGAATACATTTACCTTATTACCTTTATAACAATGAATAGTGTTTTGTAGGAGGTATAAGGTTGCGATCGTGGTGATGAACAGACCGATATGACAAAATTAAGGGTCGCAATAATTACAGAACCATCAGAAGGTAAATGTTGACAGGTTGTTTACCTATCTACTTCTATTTGATAATTAATAATTGTTTTGAAATAAAAATTCAAGTTTTAAGTCAATACCGTAAAAAGATTATGGCCTTTCAAATACGGATTTCATAGTAAATGGCGTGTCATCAAAATCTATTATTATTTTATTTTATTATCAAAACCTATGAGGTACTTTGGCTTAAAAGAAAATTTTATAGCACAAGTATCGGAAAAAATTTGAAAGTTATCAGTTTCTAATTTCAGGTGGGTTTTTGATGTCAGAACCTAGTTCTCACTAAAATTTACTTAATGTAGAGCTCACGCCGAATTTCTGATTTTAATTTACAGCTTAGCATTCGCTCGCCTTCAAACTGCTTTTAACCGTGAAGCACCAAGAAAGATGACAATAGAATTTCGCGAAGGTCGCCAAAAGGTTTACCTATGTCAACAAAGAAAAAAACATCGATGCTGTGCACCTTATGGTTGAAACAGACCACCAAATAACACCAAGATATTTGCCCATCCTTAATTATATACATGAGACAAGACACATATAAGATGAAACTCGCAGGGGATCCCATACAATTTAACTGTGATTCAAAAAACGAAACGCGCCACTTGGTGTAGGTACTGCACAGACAAGTCAACCTTATAGACCACGCTTTGACAGGGAATAGCATTCGCCAAGGCTATGTAGTGTCACTAACTACATAACTACGTCACTAGTGAGCCGTCAGTTGGAAGCACGTCGGAAGCCATTAAATTGTCAATTTTGAACGAGCCAATGCAAACTAGCCGACCTCTCCCCGCACCCCGCCACTTTTTGGCGATTTCGTTTTCGTACTGACGTTTATTAAAGCGTGGTCTATAGGTTGACTGGTCTGTGAGGTACTGCCATGCTTAACAAATTCAACAAAGAGGCGTCTTTGGAGTGAGACGTTGTAACAGGTGACGATTCATGGATTTAAAACTACGACCCCAAACAAAGCAGCAATCGACAATTTGGGCCTTACAACCTGAGCCGAAAGTCGAAACCAAATAAAGTGGCGCACACACGAAATGCCGCGACGCGGATATTGACATGTTCTCAAAGTCACCAAGAAGCAATGGAATGTTACAGACATGCAAAATTGTATTGACGCTCACGGAGAATATTGTCATTACTATTTTTTCATTATTTTCAGAAACTTTCAGTAAGTTCCACGTAGCGACAGCGTAAAATATTTATATATATGAAAATAATTGTTAGTTCTTCTCGGTACCGCTAGTTGACTAAAGGTGCTGTGTAAGTTCATATAATAATATCTGGCACATCCCACACAGCGCCATCTAGTCCCAAAGTAAGCAAGTATTATGCTCGTATTATGGGGTACTAGACAACTAATATATTTACTTAAATATTCTTTTTTTTATAATATAGATACTTTTACACCCAGACAGGGCGATAATATAATACATTGAATTTTTTCACGCCATCGCTAGTTAATAAACTGAACTCATTGTAGCGGTGCTGTTAAGGGACACTTCACTTAGTGTGTTTCTACCACGGGTTTCTACAATAACCAAGAATAGTATTTGGTGAAATTATTTTTTCCCAACCTGCAACGTGTAGTTTCAGACAAAGTACCTACTAAACAACCACGAAAGAACTTAATAAAGTAAATTAAACTAAACATCTATAAGTTGATTTAAAGTTATTTCTCCACAAACTTTTGAATTCATATTTGCATCCATGTTAAGAGTTTTATCAAACGTAAATCTTAGTTATTTACATCTCGTAAGCGTACGGAAACGGAAGTTAGAGATCGTGGATTCGTTCAAACGGATTCAAACTCGGCCCATACAATCCATTCAAAGTTACCTAAACAATCACAATTCGACTTATACCTATTCCTAACAAACGGTTGAATTGTCAAGCAATAGCAGCTTTTGATTTTCAATTTCTGACAGAAAACTATAGTTTTTATACTACTGTTTCACCTATATAGGTAAATAAAATAAAAATATAAAAAGTAAATAAATAAAATACATATAAAAACAAACAAAGAAAGTAGTCTATTTCATCGACATATTATCTATTTGGATGTCTTGGTTCAAGGCAATACCAACAATAATTTGTACTTGTCTTGGTTCAAGGCAATACAAAAATTTGTATTTTACAATTTACGTTAGATTTTACAAACTGTACCATAATTGATGGATAGATTGTTCGTCTCCTTTCTGCAATAAATGCAGTAAGGCAGAAGTTTAGATAGACAAAAAAAAAATACATCTGAAATGCATTAATTCGAACCGTTAGCGAACCAATGAGATAAATTTAGTACGGTCATCCTTAATTGCTTTCACAGTATATTTTTTCCGAACCTTCAAAGATAAAATAGGGTGCCATAAGGCTTCTAAAATAAAATAAAAAAAACTACCGTTTATATAATGGCTAGCGTTTAACTTGAGTTTATCATGAGAGTTTATTGTGTTCTTTCATCAAACACAAAATAATAATAATAATAATTGTTTATTACCCATAACAGATCTTACAAAATAAAAAAAAATTACATAACAATCAAATAATTATATATATTTAATATAATAGTAATATGGGCAATGGTAGCAAGCTCAGCATTATGACGTAGCAGTATGCTGCTGCCGACGCTTGTTTTCAGTTGGCAATATGTAGTCAAGACATAAAAAACCTGATGACATTTTAAATTTAAACGTTATAGTTTTTAAACATCTTATATCTACAGACGTAATAAAAACTCTAGACTCCCTGTCACTAAACAATAAATGAACCACTGCAATGGCGGCCGCGTAAATATGTAAGTGGAACATCACAGACTTACTATGGTATGAGTGTGTGTGTATGACGCGTGCATACATGTGATCTGCATCTAAAGTTAGTTAGTTCGCGATACCACGTCCAGGTATTCCTAGGTTCATGATTATACTTCGCGTATTTTTACGCTATTGCTAAATAAAAATTCGAAAATTTCAGCTACACAGTCGTTATTAGCCTAAAAACTTCGCAGTTTTCAGTCAATTTTGAACTCAAATTTAATCTGTCACTATCATTTATCGATTTCCATATAAAAGATATCGAAGTCCATTAAAATTACTGCCATTCTAACTGACGCGGTATGTGCTTTCCCGGCGGTACGTATGATATAGCAATGAGACGTACCTACTGGATTTCGAAAATCCGCGAGTTGGATTTTAAATTTTAATTTATCATTTCGCATAGAGCAGGACTCAGGACACTGCGGGCCCGAGTACCGACTATGCCACTTCCAAATATGAGAAAACGCTTTTTCACCGATTATGTGTAATATTGTTTTCATTGCAATAATATTTCATTACTATGACCGGTGCCAATGTTATTTGTTATTGTTGAAATAAATAATAACATAGATTTTAGCACCGTTTTAAAAAGATATCAATAATCGTCTTCATGTTACACAGCGTTTTAGAGGAATGACAAATTTCTAAGGCTGTCATTATCTTTTGGTTCTATTTGACACAGATATGTTGTGTCCAATCCAAAATACGAGATGTCATTTGAATCGATTAAGTCGTGCTTTTGTTACCTATCTTTTTTCCACCCGCTGAAAGACGCCCACGTCAGTTGAATTAGAAATAGTTTTAGAGAATTTTTGTTTTTTGCTTTTTTTGGCATAAAGCTGTTTTTGAGAAAACTGACACCACAAATTTGAAGAAAAAATCAATATGATTCTAAATTCCTGTACACATACGATGCTTTTTGAGAAGCCATATGACTAATATTATAATGTCTGTCTCTATTATGTCTGGTCAAATTTGAACTCAAAATTTGATGAAATCGGGAAAGTTTGAGACTGATAACGACTGAGTGTATTACTAAATTTTTGAATTTTTCATTCCCAATAGCATATTTTTATAGTGTTGTTTATAATCCGCAAACTTTGCAACACACAACCGGGTATTTGTGTAAGAAGAGTATAAAAACATAATTAAAACTTTCTAAAACATACAAGGTGAGACTTTAGTAACCAGCCAAAAATTTTCTAGATGTTAGGTGTACCAATAGACCTCATTGCGTAAATAAAAAAATATGGGTTACATTTTCATAATAAATTATTTTATCTACAGTGTTATTTTATAACGTTTGGTTGCCTTCTTAACGCTATAGTAAACGTACGCGCTCGATGTAATAACTGATGTCATAAACTGAAAGCTGACACTGGCAACACCGAGACACTTCCACGTCACGGTCCAGCTATGTGCTAGCTTATCGTATCTAACTCCACTTAACTCTGTAATTATCTGAAGTATTAATTATTAACGTTATTAAACTAAACACATGAAGCATCGGTGTTTCAATTAAACAATAACATTACACCCGAGGCCTTGAAACGGAATGGGGCGGCGGGCATGAATGGTGACTAGAATTATTGGTTTTTTTGGGAAAGGTTTGTGTAGTCATATCTCAATATTTTTCTATAGAACGATACTAAAAGGAAACAAGACGGCTATCGGTTTTCTACCAAAGATTATGATATTAAAATGTGGCTGGTCATTAAAACCTCACCCTGTATAACTCACGATAAAATACCAAAAATTTATCCATCATAATAATATGAGGTTAAAAATTTCAAATATCGTACAATCGACAATTTACATTGCGTTCTTAATGTAATTTTTACATTGTACAAAATAAAGTGACCATATTTTTGATATAAAATTACCTATTACTCCATTGATATTACTTACTTTGGTTCAAAGCGAGCATGAGTTTAGCACGAACGAATGTATTTATTTGGTGTACAATGTACACCTCCATAAAGGCCAAACATAATTAAACAAAGTTTTTGTTGAGTTTGAATCTAGAAATTCCTCTATCTATATGTTAAGATATTACCAGTTATTAGTACATTATACCTAGCTTATACGCCACCGTATCCGTCCGTCCAACATAGGCAAGGCGCGGAAGCAATGTCACCTTTGATCCTTTCTATCCCGACTCAGCGTGTAACGTGCCATACCCGACATTCCAACGTTACCTGCGTTTTTTCACTAAAGAAATATATTTCTTATAAGCATTTCTTAGATGGATATACTGCCGTAGGTACCTACTATGTTTATACGATATTTTTGCTGTATAATTTATTTTTTAATAAAGAAATAAAAATATTGTCGTCTATTTTACTGCCCATACCCATAATAATAAATTGACTGACCGAGTGGTAAAAAATCCTAATTGTAGAATTAAAGGTCGCGCGGGTTCGATTCCCGCCCGGGACAAATATTTACGTGCATGAACTTGTCTATTAGTTCCGTGTCTGGATGTTGAATATGTATTTTGTAAAATAAATATATTTGTGTATGTCACAATTCAAAATCTAAGTGCATATATCAGTTGTTTAATCCAGGCACTACACATTAACCCAATTGGGTCAGATTGACAGTCACGAGCCATTTAATTGACAGAGACAATTGATTGATAATGATTGATGAAATGTTAATAGGTTAATCCCATAATACAGGCTCAACCTAGTTTGGGAGTAGATGGCCGTGTGTAAGAGTCTCAAATATAATAATTATTTTTATATCATTGACCAAATTTTAATTAAATGCACATATTGGCTGGTTAACGATTTGTAGAAACGATAATTTCATTTATTTTATAAGTTTAAACCGTACTTCGCACGAAAGGCGTCGCGTCGGCCACGAGAGGCGCGGAACCGTGACGTTTCTCGCGCTTTATGTTTGACAAACGGCCACGACTTGGTCTGCCTGCCCCGAGATAGTACCGATATATAGCCACGAGCTAGCTCGAAAACAACGTCCATAAAGAACATGTAAACGTACTGCATTCTTTACTATATTTATTTACTAAGATTTATTTATACTATATAGCTTCCTCGGATCCGGTGCATCAATAACTGCCAAGAAGTACAATCAAGAAATTCGACGCTATATTGTCAAAAGCTCTGAAAAATATCTTTGTCTAGTACCCACAGTACAGGCTTCTGTTTAGTTTGGGACTAGATGATCGTGTGTGAGTTGTCACAGATATTATTACTATTATTGTAGTTTTTAAAATGACTGAAAAACCAGTAAAATGTTTCATACTATAATATATCGAGAAGAAGAAATTCTAATAATTTGGTGTGCCTATCTTGAGTACAAATCAAGATACATGAATAACTCCTAAGTATGATATTTGAGTAATTTTAAATAATGCAGGCGGACATTAGATTTAAGCCCGTTTAAATTATCGTATATACATTATCTACACTTTGAAAGCAATTCACGCGAAATCAAGTAATTTATATTTTATGCATGCGATTATGTGTCGATAGTTGGTAGCTGAAGGCGATAATACTCGGTGATACCTTAATATGCCGTAATGAAATGGTTACTGTAACGTTAGGGACAAGCTCGCAATTATAATAAATTCGCACCTCAGGGCGTCAATTTATTCATTATGGAAGGCCGTCGGTGAGTGTTTAATACTTGTAATTATTTTTTTATTATTCTCAATTTTTTTTTTGTGTGCATCACAACAACGTCTAGGCCCCAAACTAAGCATTAGCTTGTGTTTTGGGTACCAAGCGAAGATACCACATACATATAACAAGACCCGGTACCAGTATCAATATTCATCATATAAATACTGATCCGACCTGGGATTCGAACCCGGTACCTCCAGCATCGTAAGCAGGGTCGCTATATACCCACTAGGCCAAGCGGTCGTCTTTAATAGCGTACAAAATAAATAAAAATAATTAAGATATTTTAAAATGTGAATAAAGTTCTTTCTCAAATTGGAACGGCAGTGTTAAAAAAGTAGAAAGCACAAATACTGTAGGTACTTAAAATAAAATAAATAAAATAATATATACATATATAAATAAAATATTTATATATGTATTTATAATAAAGAATATTTAAGTGTTTATATCAGTTGTTTAGTAACCCATAACACAAGCATAATATTTGCTTACTTTGGGACTAGATGGCGCTGTGTGGGAAGTCTCATGTATTATTATTATTACATTTTTAATGGCTTCTTCAAAATGCTACTCTTTATGTTACTAGTAGATAATTATTATCACTCCTGTTCAAGATTTTCGTACCGCTTTCACAGGAAAATAAACTTTGTAGGTATTACGTAGGTAGCGCTTTACAACATAGCCCGTTGAAAAATTGGGAAATATGCATTTTAGGGGGACGGCGGAAGGAAGAAGAAACTCCAATCATTAGTTTTTTTTGACAGAAAATGAAAAAAATTAAAAAAAAAAAGAATTTAAAATACGTATTTACAACACAGGTTTTCCGCTATTCTTTAACTTATAACACTTAAAATTACGTAGTAGGTAAATTACTAAACACAAAATTAATATTATTATAAACTGAATTCCCAACTAACTTATGGGTTTTAAAAATAATCTAAATAAAAGAATCTAAGACGTAATTACACTGTAATAGTCACGCACGATATATCCAGATAAATCCACTTTACCACCAAAACGAACCAAAATCATCTCCCTAACCATGATAAAATTGATTGAGATTGATTGAGACTGATTGATTTGATCGAACGAATCATACCGCCACTACCTTGACAAACGAAGTAAAAATCAAGTTATCAACCATATCTATATTAAAAAAAAAAATTCCAATAGGAACCTAAAAATACACTAACAAATAACAAAAGTAAACCAAATTATTAAATATTTAAATACGTAACTTTAGTAATGGGTGAAAATTCGATTTGCATGGCGCTCGGCGACCGCTGCCGCGGCACGCTCGCTTCGCTCGCTCGCCTCGCGCGTTTTTTATGTTCCTAATGGCATTAAATAGTAGTCGAAATGTCCGTATATTCGGTTTTTATTGTATTTTCATTTTATTTTATTCGGGTTTTAGGAGTTATATTAAATGTTTTTGCCAAATTGTTCTTTAATAAAAATAACTATTTTTTCTCCAAGAAATGTATTATATTAATATAACTCTCTCAAATGTCTCAATAATTCCTATTTATCATTATTATTACTTAATTAAGGTGCTTTCGGTTTATAGAAATATTCCCAGCTACTGTATTTTACTTAAGCTAATTTTTCTTGTTATTTTTATTCGTTTGATAAAAAATAGGTAGCAATGAAATTTTTTACAAAACAACTTACATTTTATTTTAACTAGTAGGAAATAAAACACCAATATCTAGGAGATTTTTTACAAAGGAGTGACGGTTATTACAGAAACAAGACAAATATGTGGTTTAAGTTCCCCATTCGCGGTAATTAACAAAAATTTTAATCTCAATCAATCGATTGATTGAATTCTAGAATATTAATGTAATTTTACATAGTAAATACAAACAAATTTCTATTTTTTAAACTGGAATAAAAGTGTTTCCTTGAATCCATATTTTTACAGTGTGTTTCTAATTACCTAAACTATACAATTACTACACAAGATGGATGATATGAACCAGGCTATGTTGGAAAGCCGACCCATTACGTATTTAGATAATCGTCCCCTGGAAATATTTTTACTTTTAGTTTTTATCTTGTGTTCATTTATTATGAACCAACAATGTTATGAACACACCATATTTAAAATAATATATAAACGCAGACAGAAACTCACTACTTTGCTACATATGTGCTACATGTGATTCTGCGCTTTTATAGTCCGGGAGCCCGTGATTGAAAACAGTCACGAACTAAAATCTCAAAGTAGTATATAATTGGGGAGTCTGGCTCACTTTGTATGGCTATAAAATTGGGGAGTCTGGCTCACTTTTTCGTTATTTGCAGAAAATCGTTGTCCGTTTTAAAAGTCTCGCTTCGCTCTCACGGACCACGATTTTCAGCAAATAACGAAAAAGTGAGCCAGACTCCCCAATTTTATAGCCATACAAAGTGATCCAGATTCCCCAATTATATACTACAAAAACCGTTGTCCATTTTAAAAGTCTCGCTTCGCTCTCACGGACAACGGTTTTTCTGCAAATGCTAAATGAACCAGAGTTCTCAATAATTTTTCTCGGAAAACACGATCTCAGTAAAAAAAAAAAAAACGACAAATGAACTAGACAGATAATTTATAAACGTGTAAAATTAAAACCGTTGTCCGTTTTAAAAGTCTCGCTTCGCTCTCACGGACAACGGTTTTTCTGCAAATGCTAAATGAACCAGAGTTCTCAATAATTTTTCTCGGAAAACACGATCTCAGTAAAAAAAAAAAAAACGACAAATGAACTAGACAGATAATTTCTAAACGTGTAAAATTTATGCTCCATCAACCTACAAACGCATTTCATTTCTTGACTATAATACAAACATAATTCATATTTTGATATTTACGAATAAAAAATACATAATTAATTGAAACTATGTAGAGAAGGTTTACAAGAAATAAAACAAATTATTGAATGTAAAATAGGTTTATTTTTCATTTTTATAAAAAGAATTATACCATTTCTTAATTTCTATTACATTTTGTAACGCACAATTAATATTTACTTGATTAATGTATCTGTGACAAGCCTGATGATGTCCATAAACGTCCGTACGAAGTTCTCGTAAAGGTGGACATCCTATGTCTTCTATATTTACAATTCGTTTGTCTTCGAGTTGCTTGATATAGTCTTCAAACCATATTTTTTTTTGTAAGCCTTTAACATATATACATGTAGCTTCTTTTATTAGGTTATTTATTATTGTGTTGAGTTGTGTATAATCTATTTCTCCAGAGTCCCACGAAATACCATGATAGTTTCTTGTTAGCCATGAATTCGTGGATCGACACTTTGCAGACAAATTATACCAAGGATATGGTGGTTTAAATAGTATACAATATTCTTTGTCTTCTTTGTCTTCAACAGATGCAACCGCTAGTTCTTTCACGATCAATTCATTTTTTCCATTTACAAAACATTGTATATCCATAATAAGTTCCATAATTGTTTGAGATTTCTTAAATATTCGAATACGTGTAGATTATTCAAGTGCTCGTGAGCGACTAGCCAGCAGAATGACTAACCTACTCTCGCAATAAAATTACGTAATTTCAGCGTTGAAACACGTTTAGACAAGTATAATTTACAAATCATCTATATTTATCCATGAATTGTGTGTACCATCAAATCCCAACCATTTTACTAATATTTTATTTCCTCTTTTTTTTATAACTCTTTCAATTAGATAAATATCAGGATATTTCGTTTTTGAAAGCTCTTCTTTGTAAAAGCAACCTTGAACTGGTGAATTTAAATAATCTTTTAGTTGATAAGTAACAGGTCTAGTATTATTAACTTTGGTTATAGTAAAAATTTCAGTAGTCCAGTTAGGTGTATAACCTTTTTCAAAAACATGTTTATATTTACTTATTCTCACTTTATCGCCTATTTTTAATTTTTGAGACTTTTTAAACATCATCTTATCGTTGTTATTATAAATATTTCTTAATATTGATTTCTCGTTCGATCTATTTACATTTATTGGTTTCAGTGCTATAGTTCTATGTGTACTGTTGTTGTAGGAATCTAATAATTCATTTAAAATATCTATCCATCGATAACTACCTCTCGCTGTAAATCGCTTCCACATTTTGTTTTTTAAGGTTCGATTAAAACGTTCACAGATTGAAGCCTTTAAATTACTATAAGTAGAATACATATTGATGGAATATCTATTCATAAGTGTTTTGAATAAAGAATTGTAGAATTCGGTACCATTATCAACTTGAAGATTTTTTGGTATTCTACCAGATGTAGTAAATATTGATAACATTGCTTGGGTAACATTATTACTATTTTTTGTTTTTAAAGGCACAGCCCAACCAAATTTTGAAAAATTATCGATTACCGTTAGAATGTATTTATAATTATCGTTTACAGAAGCATATGATTGCATATCAACAATATCAGCTTGCCATGTCTCATCTAATCCCCGTATATCAACGTGACGTCGTTGATAATTTCTACGAGCAGCACGATGTAATTCTTCAGCAATTAAAGTCTTGTAGGAGTTATTCATAATTTATTTGTATTTTCCAATGCTGTTAATCTTTGATCTATGTTTGTTAATGTATTAGAATGTGTTTTAGAAAGGTTATGATTGATGGTAATGTCTTTTTCTAAATTCTCTTTTACTGTGTCTAAGTGAGTTTTTAAATAATAGTATATTTGTTTCATTTCATTATTATCGATAGTCAACTGATCAAATCTTTCATTATATTCACGTCTTATAATATTTATTTCATTGGACAATAATCCTGTCACAATTTTTAAAGATACACCATCACTGTCTCCTAAAGCATCTCCCACATTGCATAATCGTTTATTTTCAATATCATAATTCCCCTCAATATTAATTTTAAATCCTTCTCCTTGTGGTCCACGGCGTCCTGTTGAAGATTTAGATAATTGACGTCTAAATACGTCTACACTCATTGTACTTCCTCAAGATACTTCGAGAGAATGATTAAATAGTTGATAAATCTTGTTAATAAATAATGTTAGCTTCACGCAATTCCTCTAGGATTGAAATTATTTCATTGGAATGGGTGACATAACCGCTAGCCGCTCTTGATGCTAAAAGAAGTCGTAAACGATCTACCAACTCATTAGGATTATCCCAATACACATAATTGAAATTCAAACCAACTCTAGGAGTTGACATATTGGTGGGTAATAAGGTATTATTGTTGGTTACCCCACTACCTATCTTTTCATTAGCGAACCTCGAAATTATGTTAATATATTTTGGGGTATTGTTTATACGGAGAGCACCATCATCTTTAAAATGTTTACGATGCGCATTAGTAGCTGTAATGATTTCTGCGTAATTTTCAATATCACTATCTATTATAGCATTATTGTTAGGTACTTTTTTGAAAATCAATTCTAATAAACCAACTGTAGCGGGATAATTTTTGTTTGCTATTAGAATTTTGTCTTTTTCAAAATAGATAGGTGTATTTCCTAACATTAAGCGTTTTCCCTTTAATTGTCTCACACCATAAATTTGATCTAAATCTTTATGATTTTTAGATTTTAATAAAGATAAATATGATAAAATACTGTGATTTGGTTTTTGTAAAGAATCGTTTTCTTCTTCTTCTTCATGTTCTTCTACGTCAAAGAATGAATCATCATCATCACCATCGATATTAGTAGTTTTTTCATCTTTTGAAGTTGTATTCATGGATTCTGTTTCTTTTTTATGTGTTACATAGTGCTCATCATATTTATTATTTTCTTTATGCTCTTCTTCCTTCTTAGGTGCAATATTCGGTGTAGTGACACTAATTTTCTTTAAAGAAGTAGTCAAAGGTCTAAAGACTTCGTTTAAAGTGTTTTCTGTGTTTTTTCTATGCAATTTCAATAATTTATGCTTTTTTCTTATCACATTGCCAAGCTTTCTGATTTTACGTAAAGTGTCCTGTTGTTTTTTAATACTTTGAACTTCCATGGTGTTTGTGTTTAGTACGACAAACTGCAACTGGTTATAACTAATGTGGACTCTTTATATTTATAAAGGTGTCAAACCCTTTCCTATATCGACCGTTTTCTAAAGAACTCTCCTTATCAATGACAACAAAGCTATATTTTACGTTCCAACATTTAAAACATAGTTTCTTAAATTCTTTAAAAGTCATGTCACTATTTACATGCTCATCGTAAATGTGTTTTAAATTTAAATCATCTTGTTTAAATATTACTAATAAATTAGTATTGTCACGAATCAAATGCTTAGGAACACAACAGTAAGTTTGTGAAAGATAAAAACAATCAACATCTTGATGTCTCCCCATGCAAAAGTATTCCTTTACATTATTCTGTTTTTCACAAACAATATCATCAAAAATAATGATGGAACCAGGGAGAATATCTTTAGGTTTCACTATTTCATCATTTTCTTGAAAAATATAGTAACCAATATCACTAACAGTAGCAATTACTTTCTTAAGAAGTTCGTATTTTAATTGATGTATGGATTTTGAATAAATGTAAATATTCGAAAATCTTAATCCATTCATGTGTGTAATAATCGCTAACAAAGCATTTGTTTTCCCACAGTTGGAGGGACCGCAAAAAATCGATCTTATGCTATTAGGTAATAGTTTACCATGTCGACGGTTTTTTTCTGATGTGGTAGGTACAATAAGATTATCAAGGTTCTCTACAGGTAATACGGTTTGTTGCTTTATGAACCTCATGATGTAGCAAACTGAATAAGAAATCATTTGTATATAGTTTATGTATATAAAATAAAAAACATAAAATATGGGTAAAAAATTTATTAGGTAATTGTTAACAAAATTAGAAAATAAAAATTATCAATCGGTTTTGAATACTTTTTTCTTCGTACACAATTTACAATACGCTTGCATGAAAAGTGGACTATCGAGTTCATCTTGATCGTTTGATGTATTATCACCGTAAGAATGAATAGTGCAAGGAGTATAATAAGGCTTCACATCATCATTATCCAACACTGATTTGGGTAGTCGATCATTATGATACAATAAATGAATGTAGTGACCATAACGTTTGATTAATATATCTATAGGTATTTTTTCAATGTCTTTCTCACATAAATTGAATATTTCCATTTTGATTTAATATAAAATAACACACAACCACTCTACTTTACAACAATTTGCGTACTGCGCTGCTGATTGGATTGTACTCAATTATTCTATCGTGTATGATTAAACAATAAGCAGATGTTTGCAGAGGAAATTGTTTTTCTGATTCAAATTCTATACGTATGTCTACAGGTCTTGTTTTTAATGTTTCATTTTGTTTGGAACAATCTAATACAACAAGTGGAGCCATTTCCTTGAATTCCTTTTTTGACAATAATGGTTTACACCTGTTCTTGTCAAAGTAAGAGCTTTGAAATTGAGCATACATATCATACAACAGTGAATATTGGTTTCGTTCGAAATCAATATTAAGGTTAACGTAAGGGTATGTTTGAGAATTTAAATACAATTTAACGTCACGAATGTCACAATGATCGAAGAAACTTGCATCTTTTGTGTGTATATTCTTTCGACCCGTTTGGAATCCTAAGATAACGTATCGAGGTTTCTCTAGTTGTGTAGATGTTTTTACAACCCATACATGGTTTGTAGTCGTAGGTAATAATGGATATTCATATAGTTCCCAAGTCCGAAAACTTATTTATATAGGAGGATCTTTGACGATATAATTAAGTAAATTTACTTTTGCAAAGTCGGACAATTTAACATATGGCATTAACCATTCTATTTTGGAAATGGATATTTTTACATCTTTATCAACATTTTTTTCTGATTGTACGATCGCATTTACGTCTGTATTAGCTCTGGTAAGAATAAGTTCATGTTTTGCATTCACTATTACTCTATTATAATCTTCTGCAAACCCGAGTAACAAATTGAGTGGAATCGAGACATCAAAATATCCTTTGGTATCAACAATGTCCTTAGTTGTATTTGTGTTCCATCCAGCATTATCAAGATATGTAGTTTGATTTGGGCTAGCGGAAATGAATGTTTTTATAAGGCTTGTTAAACCAACGTTTTTATTGCGATCAATTTCAACAGCATTTAACTCATAACGTAATTCTTCAAACAAAAAGCATAATCCCATATTTACGAGATTCGTGTTAACGCTAACCTCACCATTGCTCTTCATAAGTTTTCCGGTAAGATGTAGAAAGCTTTTGCTGGGTAGTATACAAGCATCTTGATGTTGAACAGTAATGCGAATTTCATCATTGTTGTTGAAAGTGGTTAATGCATATGGACGATGAGCATGAAACTCGTAATGTTCTATTGATTCATCGAATAATACACTTTTTTGTATATTTAAAATTTCTTCTTGTTCTTCCATGGTAAAATGCAGATTAAACAGAAAAATTTAAGTTTTATTTTGTTTTTATTGAGTTTGAAACAAGTCTTAAGCCAAGCCCTTTTAGAAATTGTATGTTCCGATGTGTTAACCGATTCAATGGTCGAACTCGAGTGGGTGGATAAACCCATTTTCTGTTGTTATTATATGAATAGGTTTTACTGTTATAAACTACACCCATTCTATGCTATTGACTTAAGATGTAATCGCACTGTTATAATTTCTCCTCGGAAATTTACTAGATCTCCGTCTTGATCGACTATTTTCAACTGAATATTATGTATTGCCTTAACCATAACAGGAAGATAAATGACTTGCGATGGTACTTCTACTATTTTATATCCAGGTGGAACCGTGGGGAAAAATTCGTGAATAATGTGAGCTTGATTAGAATTAATATACGCCCCTCCTGTTATGTTACATTCTACTCGCAAAGCGTTTACTTTGATTATGGAAACAGGTATATCTGATAAATAATCAACGTTTGGATCTAGAATTCGAGGAGAATATCCTAACAAATTTCCCAAAGAATCTTTATGGGTAAAATCAACTTTTTTACTACATCTCACTTTACATCGCAATTGATTTTCATCAGGCTTTATCGATATGAAAATATTAAATTTATCTAATGCATCAGTTAAATATTTTTCAATGTTTTCGATTTCGTAACTACCTGGTGGAATTACAATAACTTTGTCATCGATATAGAATTTGTTATTTCTTTCATCGATATTGGGAATGGAATTAAAAGTCAAGAATTCTACTAAACCAAGCACATAGTTTTTTGATGATAATTCAATAGGAGGAAAATATTGTGCTTCTAAAACGGGTCCAACACCGCTTAACGTTAATGTCCATGATTCACTCATGACTGAATCTATAATGAGTTGACGTTCTGATATATATTTAAGTTAAATTATCACTAAGAAATTTAAGACACAAATGTCCACAATTGAATGTATTGAAGCTTTGATATTTTTTATAATTGTATTTTACATTTTGCACTTTTAAATATGATAATAAATTTGATGGAGGTGGTAAATTTCCAAAACTATCAAAATAAAAGACACAATTGTTTTTTTTCTTATAAGCTACCCAGTGAGTTCCAGGACCATCTTTACTATCTAAGTTTATTATACCAGATTCATGTGTCCAAGGAGGTGAGTTAGGTAAATCATTTCTCATAAAAACACCTCTAAAGTTAGGAATATTTAAAATTCTAGCATATTTTGTTAAATCGATATTTGTAAGAGCTCTGTTTGGTAGTGTTAATAGTTTTTTGAAGGTTTTATATAAATACCTAAACCTTGCTTATAAGGTTTAAGAAACATTCCTTTTCCTAAAGATATCGCTTCCATTTTTTCATTATGTCTTTTTTGTTCTTTAAGTTGTTCTACAGCATTTTTAGCATTGTTGACTGCTTTCGCGATTCCAGCAGCTCCACCAGCCAAAGCACCTGTTGCACTTAATCCAGCAAAAAGTGGTATTAAAAAAGGAAGTACTCCACCAATTTTTTGTGGCAGAGGTAAAATTCTAGGACAATTGATATTTTTTTTCCCTCCTACTTGACGAATCACTTTACGAACACCATTCAGTGCAGATTTTATAGGATCAGATCCTTTAGACATAGATGATTTAGCTATTTTAATAACATGCTTGAAAGGTTTCTTTGATCTTTTAATTTTTTTCTTTGTTTTATTTTTATTTGTGATACCAAGACCTAATTTTGACTTGGCACCCATCGCGGACGCAATGCCTAACGCAACTGCTCTTTCACTCATTGATGCATCTCTATTAAATACTCGTTTCATCGCTTTTGATGCTAGCATACGATCAGCCTGATTTCTCATATGAACATTATCTCTGTTTTTCGAATACGCTATATCATGTTCGCGACAAGCTGAATCAAGTGGATTAATACCCATATCACCTCGTGCTAATCGATCTTTGAGTTTAGTTCCAGGACCGCAAAACTGATAACCGGGTACATGTAGCTCAAACGGTAATTTATTCAGCATATCATTGAAAAATCCAAAACCTTTTTTTCTCTTTCGATAATAATATTTATTATTATTATTATTATGGTGAATCATTATTCAGCATAAACGTTGTAGTCTCTTAAAGAATTATAGGGTTATGAAATAAAAACAGAGATGAACTCAGTAATATACTTAATTTAATGGTAAAAATACATACATATTTTTATAGATGTACACTTTGGTTATAAAAAATATCAGATATATTTGTACATAGCATACTTAAAATAATTTGTAATGTCCCCAAGGCAATGTGTTATATTTATCAATTATTAATCTTTTATCATCATTAGCATTCAACACGGATTTATTTACTTCTTGCGAGAATATCGTGTGTTTGATTGATTTAAATACATTCATACATGAGCGCAATGTATTGTTAGTTTTAAGAGTAGATTTGTATTCGTCTGTAGTTAAAAGATTTAACACTGCTTTGCTAACTCCCTTTGCCTTTTTGATTTCATCGTTTTCGGTTTTTATACAATATAGTTTAGATCTTAAACCTACAAATTCATCAACGATTGTCCCTCCTAATTCATCTTTAAACAGACCTGGTACCTTTTTATTTACTAGTGGTAAATCATAAATATTGTTCCTACTTAAATTGCTTGTATCAAATAATTCAAGATTTTCTTTTAGATCTTTATAAATACAATCATTTGTAGGTATTATGTAATATAATAAACTGTCAGTGTCGGTGTAGCACAGTTGTGCTCTATCCCCATATTTTGGTTTAATAAAAGAATAGTGAAAGCTATAAAGATGGGATTTACTTAATTCTAGTACAGTAAATCCTATGTATATAGGACGGTCAAGTAAAATTTCCGACTTGTCCATCTGAACTGCTGCGAAATTTTCAGAAAAAATTGATACATTATGAAAATTTGGTTGAGCAATCAATTTTTCAGCACCTATGTATTTATTTGTGTAATTTTTTTCATCACTCCATCGATCAACTAATTTTACAGATATTTGCTTCCGCTTGTTTTCTAAAGTTTTTCCAAATATTGAATTATTGAACAATTTAAAAAAATCTTGTTCAAACGTAGATTGTGAGGATTGACGCAAACTTGTATTCAAATCTATATATTGTTTTAAATAATTACTTTGTTTAAATGAAAGAATTTTATGAATTTTATTCAATATCAAACCATGCTTTAAACACTGTTTTAAATGCATATAATGAATAACATAGTGATATTTATTGTACAGATTTGCGATCAATTTATAAGTCTTTCCTCCAGGAGGTTTCATTTTTTCTGGTGCAAATGGTAAATCTTTGTGAGAGTCATGTAAGTCCTCGTTATAGATTAAATCAACCTCTAATATAAATCCAATGTCTGAATTTTCATGACATGAATCTATGTCAAAAGATAATAATTCATCACTTTGTAAAAGTTTGAATTCTGAAATCGGTAAGTTTTTCATCATCACGTATCCATATAAATTATTACAATCTAAATATAAAAGATAAGTATTTGGTCTATCTTCCCTGTAGTCTTCAGTATAAATATTATTAGCTTTTGCATATCGTAAAGAACACTGTGATAATCCGCCTCGGATGCCTTGTTCAAGCATTTGATATATTTCAATGTCAGAAATTAATTCTAATTTTACACCAGTATTTAAAAGCATTGCGTCCCAGCTAAGACTAGGAGCGGTTACATAAAAAGCTGCATCTAGTTTATAATTTTTTTGGCAAACAGTACGAAAATTTTCAAATACATCACATAATAATAGAACATCGATCATTAAATATAAATCAGTATATTGTCCTAAATTGCATATGGAAAATTTTTCCCATACATCAAAAGCATGTTTATAATCATCGTCTGAAATATGATTTGATGTTAAAGTATTATAAAAACTTTGTTTCGGTGGCAATACTGTTTCATTATATTTATCTAAACTATCCATATATTCGTACGGATACACTCCCTTACGGCATGCTAATCGAAATTTATTTTTATCAGAGAAAAAGCGTCTGAGATTCAAAAATTTATCATACTCTAATGTTTTAGATAATTTATCTAAACTCGTGTTGAGAAAATGACAAGAATCAACAAATCTGAGAGGAATATATGACTCACGAACATCGTATACATTTTTTATGAATTTAGTAAAAGAAATATATTTTTCTTTCCCTTTAGGTATCACCTCTATCCTGCCATCAGATTCACTAAGCTCTTTTATAAATAAATGACAATCATACCCCGCTAAGTTATGAAAGAAAAATGGAATGAACGTACAAGTCTTTAAAAGCAAGTTACAATGTGAGTGTACTGCACCTCTGTATACGCCTGTTCTGTGACAGTGATCGCGAACTACATCACCCAATAGTAAATTATTACATATATAACAGTGAGTGGCGCTATTGTATTCAATTTGTTGTTGCAATGATAACGGAATAATTTTTTTTTTCAGTCGTATTAATTCTATGAATTTCGTTAACATGTTCCGTTAATGACTTTACAAATATATGAACGCAATCTTTTCCTCGATATGAAATGAATTTATTTAAACTCGAATCATATGCACAACATATATAATAAGCAAATGCTATTGGTACGTGTCTTTTTGTTAATTTTGTGTATTTAGTTTCACAGTTCTGGTTGTTATTAAGAGGTAATAACATAGTTTCGAAATCACCATAGATAACGAAAGGAATACGTTGCAATCTCTCGTAGTGAGTGAATTGTAAGATTGTACCAGGTCTGGGCAATACCGTTTTAATTCGAGCACAATTATGCATCTCCATACTATCATATGAGGAAAAAAATAACATACACTCATCACAAAAATATATTTTGCCTTTATGCCTCGTTACTTGGTGTCTAATAAGCCGTTCAAAATCTTTTATTCAACAATAATGCCCATGTTGAGAATTTTCTATATATAATAAATTAATATGGTTTATACTACGATATTCTGTCTTGTAGAGCGGGCCTACAAGTTGATTTTTTGAATCTAATCCGTAAATATTTACTGTAAATGTTGGATTATTCATTTCGAATATCTTTATATCTCTATTAGTAGGAGGAAAATTCATCCCATCTATTTTAAATATTTGTTTGTAATCTGGATATGATGCAGTGCGTGTACCATTTTTTTTCACTGGAAATAAAGATGCAACTGCACACCATAAAAAACAATGAGAGTCAGTGTTTTTAATGTTTAAACAACTTTTCGTACTCTGAATATTTTTAGGTAATGGTATGTAAGAACCCCCTCGTAATGGTGTGTATTTATTTATATTCATTTCAAGATGAGATACACTGGAAATAAACCAACCCGAATCTTTTAATTGAAATTCGCTACATTTCCGAATGAGTGTAGCTTTAACATGGTTATAATATTCATTGATATCAGTATTGTGATAAAATTTCTTATACTTCACTGTAAATGATTTCAACTCGGTCTTTATTTGGTGTGGTGAAGAATAATAACAAAACAATTCAAAATTTATTTTACAGCTATTATGTTGATGAAGAATATATTTAATTAATTTATTCACCGAAACTCGTACATCATTTAAAAAATCTTCTGGAAGTAAATACCTATCATGAATACCATCTATTCTAAAAGAAAGTAGTCTGTTTTTAAATGCCGAATTTATAAGCCGTACATTATCAATGTGGCTTTGTAACAAACAATTTTTTTTATGTAAGTTTGTTCTAAGATGAGCATAGTATATTTTCTTTGTAACATTTATACCACAAATATTACAATATATTTTATTCGTCATATTAATAAAATATCGTAGTGCACAATAATAAAATCAAAATATGTAGTTTTATCAGATTGCATCCAAAGTAAAAAAAAAAAATAGGTAATACAATACCATATGTAAACCAAGTTATCTACTATTTACTTTGTAAGCATTGCTCGTTAATTTATACTTAAACCTAGAAAATCTAATTTTTATCTTTAATTAAAAAATACACTGATTACAATGTAGGCTTATATTCTATTACACGAAATACATAAAGTATGAAAATAACACGTTATTTAAATCAGTAAGTTTAAGAAAATAATATTTTACTTTTTCTTTTCAGGAATAAATTGTGCTTCAGATTTTGCAAATTTCTCTTTTATGTTCAATAAAAGACGTTGCAAATATTTAAAGTCATCAGACTCTCTTTGTAATTTAATTTTCGTATTTATCAAAGCGAATTTCCAACGAGTATCATCTGGTAATTTCTCGATTTCGGACGTATAGTAAAGTTTTAATTCCAAAAAGAATTCTCCATTCGCATTGTTTTCAGTCTGTTTTGTCATTCCATTAGCAACTCGCTTCCATAAAATACCCGATAATTCAGAGAAAATCTAATTTTTATCTTTAATTAAAAAATACACTGATTACAATGTAGGCTTATATTCTATTACACGAAATACATAAAGTATGAAAATAACACGTTATTTAAATCGGTAAGTTTAAGAAAATAATATTTTACTTTTTCTTTTCAGGAATAAATTGTGCTTCAGATTTTGCAAATTTCTCTTTTATGTTCAATAAAAGACGTTGCAAATATTTAAAGTCATCAGACTCTCTTTGTAATTTAATTTTCGTATTTATCAAAGCGAATTTCCAACGAGTATCATCTGGTAATTTCTCGATTTCGGACGTATAGTAAAGTTTTAATTCCAAAAAGAATTCCCCATTCGCATTGTTTTCAGTCTGTTTTGTCATTCCATTAGCAACTCGCTTCCATAAAATACCCGATAATTCAGTTTTCTTCACACATATTTCAGTATCACTTTCGTCTCCGAAAAGATCCTTCATGAAATCGGTGCGTGTTTTCTTTAAACATTTCTTAGATGATTTGCGTTTTAAATTTTTAGATGTACTAGGTGATATCGACGATAAACCCTCATCAGAATCGAATATAGTTGGAAGGTTTCTATAACAAATAAAAAACAAGACCACTTAAAATAATTACGCAATATACAATTTTTTTTCCCAGTTCTATTACAATCGTAGAGGCTTTTACCTAAAAATCGAAGTCGTAGTTTTTATAGAAAATTAATTTAACACAATAATCGATGTAATGTAATCAGTTAAAATTAACGTAAAACATAAAGTAACAAATGAGCATTTTCATAAAAATATAATGTGTATTTATAAAAGAAAAAAAAAACACATATTTTTCCACTTCTATTATAATCATGCATGCTTTTACCTACGTAAAAATCAAAACCGTAATTTATATAGAATGTTAATATCGCAATCAAATTTTTAAACACAATTTTCAACGTAGTATAATCAGTAAAAAATTAATGCTATAAAAACATGAAATATCTATTACAATCGTGGAGACTTTTACCTAAAAATCAAAGTCGTAGTTTTTATAGAAAATCTAATATCGTAATTAATTTAACACAATAATCGATGTAATATAATCAGTTAAAATTAACGTAAAACATAAAGTAACAAATGAGCATTTTCATAAAAATATAATGTGTATTTATAAAAGAAAAAAAAAACACACATATTTTTGCGCTTCTATTATAATCATGCATGCTTTCACCTACGTAAAAATCACAACCATAATTTATATAGAATGTTAATATCGTAATCAAATTTTTAAACACAATTTTCAACGTAGTATAATCAGTAAAAAATTAATGCTATAAAAACATGAAATAACAATTGATTATTTTATAAAAAATATAATGAATATTTATAAAAGTTTGAAAATAATGTAATATACCTACATTTTTATACTCACATTTCAGCCATGGTACCACTGAAGTATTACTTGGTGTTTGGTTTTTGCAAGAACACTTTGTATTTTTGTTACTACTAGGAACTTCGCCTATCGTAGACTGGTGTCGAATAAGCTTGGAGTATGGCTTATATACGCTTTGATACACGCGTAAACTGTCTTCAAGGTTTAAAAACAAAACTATAAAAACATGATAGAAAAAAATTATCGTAACCCAGTTCCGTTTTATAAACGCAAGTCGAGACTTGAAAATCATAAAACATGAGAAACTTATTTCCTAAAGTCATTTTTAGCACTTTGCATGTACAAAGCATTTTTGTTCGTTCAGGGTTAAAGATACGAAAAACTTACACGTGTCATAGTTAAAACAATGAAACATTCTTAACATTTATGTTAGATGTATACAGTCAACGAGAAATATAAAAAAATATTTTTTAATTTTAACTATTAAATCATTACACAACATCAAAAAAACTTCTTAAGTTTCTGTACATACAAATATTTTATAATATTTTAATTTTTTTGTAAATTTGCAAAATATATCATCAGCTTTTTTTTCAGTCAGTTAGTATTTATTAATAAAGTCGTGAACAATTACTTGATCGTCATTTATGTTTATTCTATTAAAGTTTATTATATTATTTCATAAATAGACTCTTTTAAATAATAAAATTTTAACTTCTCAAACGCAGGTAAAACGTATTGTTAACTGTACCATACACGTGTCTTTGTCAAAACAATAATTCATTCATAATTTGGAACAAAAGTCCTTATTACTTTTAATGGAAGTGTGTAAGTATTCTGTTTCCGAAAGGGTCTAAATCTGTATTTCAAAATATTTTTTTTAAAGTTAAATTGAATACGATATTACAGCAATAATATTAAGTAAGAAAACATTTTATAGTTTTAATTAATTAAGCAATTTATACGAGAAAAAAAGGTTGTAAAAAATTATTGTAGTTCTAATGAAATAAATACAATCGAATAAAAAAAAAACAGCGTAATAATTAATGCATAAGTTTTTAAATAATTTAGTTAATCTTAGGTGACAAAGTTGTTATAAAAAAATTATTATAGTTCTAGTGAGAAGTATATTTCTTTTCATCTACTTATTAAGTAAAATTCAATAATATATGCTAAACGGACTTATCCGGTTTTTAATTGGGATTAAGTGTAGAGTAGGGACATACTTGATTTACCATTTAGTAAATCGACGTCCTGCAATCAACTCGTGTTGTCGTGTTGTGACTTATAGTAAAATATTTAAGAGTAAAAATTTTGTTGGTGTTGAAATTTGTCATGTGTTTAAAGTTATCGGTTGTCGTAACGGTGAGTGTTTTATAAAATTTCTTTCACCTCAAAATGAGAGATCGTGTTTTCCGAGAAAAAAAATTGGGGAGTCTGGCTCACATTTTGTATGGTATATAATTGGGGAGTCTGGCTCACTTTTTCGTTATTTGCTGAAAACCGTGGTCCGTGAGAGCGAAGCGAGACTTTTAAAACGGACCACGGTTTTCAGCAAATAACGAAAAAGTGAGCCAGACTCCCCAATTATATACCATACAAAATGTGAGCCAGACTCCCCAATTTTACACTACTTCTCAATTTTTGGCAGGTGGTAGTACTTACAAAGCTCATTCACCTACTCGTGGTAAATAGTTGTATATGGGTTCGTTATGTGAAGGCACCCTTAAAAGTATTTGATAATTTAAAAAAAATAGAATTTACGTAGCAGGTACTCCAGCTGTAACTGCACTTTAATATAGGAAAAGGCATGGATGGATACATGTTTAACTTTACAACTCTTTAAGTAGCGAAAGGTTGACATTAATAGAAAACTGTTAGAACTGCAACTTTTTGACTTAAAGTTCGGAAGTTTTTACAGCAAAAGCATCATGATACTACTACCTGACCAGGTGGCAAAATATAACAGATCAAAACGGTTCATATTTATTATAAGTTAATGTAAATAAACCTATAAAATTCGTAAATAACCACATTTTGCAATCAAGCATATTAAATCCTGTCTTTTCCACATTTCTTATTCTAATTACGGTACTGCACAAAGTGAGCTTATCTTTAATATAAAATATCTCGGCGATAGTCAACTCTCGACTACCATCCATCATGATTAAATACCTAGCTGAATCGACTAACGGCAACTGGTTTTATAGACATCGGACTGATGTTGGCTATTATCTCCTGCATTTCGCAATCTTTTACAAAGCTGAATGAATAAGCTTAAAGTTAATTAAGCATGCCTAAGCAAGAATAAATAGGCACTCTTGAATAAAAATTAAAAGCCCCAGGTAGGAAGATTTTTACAAAGAATGCTGAGATAGAAATTGAAGACAAATGTCGAGAGAATATTAATTAATTTAATTTAAAAGTTATTCTGTTGAGTAATGAAATTTCTTTAACTTTATTGGTTTTAGACTTAAAAACAAATATAAATAACAAGGTATCAGTAAAATCTTGAGCACTTACAAAACAAACGGCGGTATACGGCAGCAATGCCGTATAAATGTTATTGGCGCTTTGTATAATAAAAATTAGAAAAAAGAGGCTAGAGACTTCATATTTTAATAACATTTCGCAGACATGAAAAGGAGGTTATCAGGAGTGATATAGGCTACTCTGTGCTGGTTTTATACCCCTATTTACCATTAGTATTATTTATAAGACTTATAATTTATAAATAACCACTATTAATATTATATGAAACATTTATTACCTGGATATTAGCTAGATGAGCTGTTTATCTGTCGTTGTTGGGGTTAATCTTAAAAACGGTTGAAGCGATTTCAATGAAACTTGGCAGGCATGAAAATGAGGTTGTCAGGAGTGACATAGACTACTTTTTGTCTGTAATTCCGGAAACATTTTGTGGCCCTGGGTAAACTTTAGAAATATTAGAAACTGTTGAGATCATGAATACCACGCGAACGAAGTCAAGGGCGGTCGCTACTCAACACTAAATTAAGAACCTTGTGAAATCGATCACGAAGTAACACTATATACATCTAGAACACACCCGCAATAGTTCCTATTATTTCATTTTTTTTTTTATCCTGTGAGGAGCAGTACTTTGTGCACATAATCCAGAATTTTTGGATATCCGCTTCTACTTCAGAGCACACAAGCCAGTCTACCTAACTACTGAGAAAAATTGTACCAAAAAAATTGGTAACACTTTTACATTATTTGCCCAAGCAAGATGAAACGAAAACATGATGTTAATTTAAAATTGTACGAAACGAAATAATTTTCCGTCACGAAAATATCGCAGGCTTTAATGTACCTAATATAGGAAACAGAAAATTTCGCTGAGACACAATTTTTTCTTCATGTTCAATTATAATTATTTTAATTTTTTTACAAAAAAGCTAATAAGCTCTAAAACCAATTAAAAATACGTACATTAGTTTCTTCATATATCTTCTCCTTGCAGTGATTAACGCGTAAGATTCTTTCTGTTCCGCCGGAGGGACGTATTTCATTTTCACCAATTTGGACTTCATTCGAAACGCTTCGGGCCAATTCACTATTCACAATTAACAGTATTTGCAACAAAAAATTTAATAATTCCCTCTTATTAAGTCCACAAAATCACTTACATCTTCATAATGATATGTCCACACGTGCCCTCGGCCCTATAATTAAAGAAAAGAAATATTGAAGAGTATTTACAGAAAAGGATAGATAGAGGTGCAAAATCGTGAAGCTAGAAACATGCTATTGATAGGAAATATATAGTATAAGTTATATTAATTAAACTGCGTAAATACATGAAAATACGTTATTTTTCTGTTTATACATGAGTGTAATATTAATCTAAACTAGGTACATATTGACGTCTGTACATGGAAAATTTTAACTAAATTAGTCATGGCTGAACAAAAATTAAACCTTCATCGTTTTAAAATTCTTCCTTGAAGCTGTAGAAATCGTCTTTACGAACTTTGGTGAGTCCTGCTCCACAGATCTTTATCGCAAAGGAATTATTGATCTTCCCATTAAAATTTATTAGATGGTAGAGATGGTAGTAGAAATGCGTAGAGAATATGTGTAATTATTTTGATTGGTTCCGTACTCAAATGGCAAAAAAGGAACCCTAATAGTTTCGCTATGTCCGTCCGTCCGTCTCTCTGTCTGTCTGGGGTTTTTCTCAAAAACTATTATAAACTATTATATAAACCGCTACACAACGACGTAGTGAAATTACAATTTTTTTTGGATAGGTCGCCATACATGTAACTGCAGTACGAAAAAAATAATTCATCGTATATTAACACGAGAGGTACGAAAGGATAGGTCTTAATTTTCTGAGTCATGTCCTCCCCCCCCCCTGCCCACTTATAAAATGTACTTTTATAAATAAAATTTTTGTGAAAATTCCATAGAAAATGACAGATAGCGTTTAGCCAATAAGCGAAAACTAGATGCATTTTATCTTTGTAATGGTATTCTAAAAGGTAAATAATAAAAAAAAAAACATTTTATGATGAAAACTACATTTTATTACTGGGTACTATAAATTTACGCTTTCCTTTGCAGAGCTTATTCTCTTCGCAACTGATACTAAAAGTCAAAGGTTCGCTGTAATAAAATAAGAAATAAAAATTGTCTCTAGCTATCAGTGCACTCATGTTATTACTTTTCGGATTAGCTAGAGAGGATCGAGCGCCTTCTAAATAACTAACGAAATAAAAATGAATGATATTCATACAATAATTCTTAAATTACTAATAATAACGATTAATGGTTAAGTTCGATTAACGTAGCGCTCGTTTTTTTATATTGTATGGTGGTACGGAACCCTTCGTGTGCGAGTCCGATTCGCACTTGGCCGGTTATTTACGAAAAAAAAAATACTTTTTCGTAATTGCTAATTTACGTTTTTCCTTTATCAAACAGCATTTACATAATTTCAACCCCCTAATACACATTTACTAATGCTATATTGATATTAGAAATGTTTTTTAAATCTGTACTGTCAGATGCACGACCTATATACCTTTTGTACGTAATGAAAGGAATTGGACCTTTTTCGGAGATAAGATAATGTAGATAAATATCGAAGTTATTTTCAGATAAACTCAACGGTAAATTGTGATTGCTACTCGCCGAGATGATTTGAACTGATTTGAAGAATAATATAAATTATATAATACGAACAAACAAATGATAGAATTACTTTTTTTATAAATTAATATACAAAACACATAAATTATATTGCACGCATTATTTATACCATGCCTATTAGAATTTGTGATAATTTATTTCACATACTGTATATATTTATTTTCATAGGACTATTTCTAACTTTTTCTATTAAATTTTTTTTTTAAGTAAACCACACCAAAAAGCTCTTTCTATTCCTATCAAACAAGGGATATAAAATTTGTATTTTACAAACCCTTTAGTTCCGCTTTTAGGAATACTTTATTACGTTTAATTTTATATAGGTATAAATGAAGTACGATATAAACAAACTTAGATGGTAATTACTAAGCTTTTTCATTATTTCAAAGTTACAGTATAATTCATTGGCTGGAAAGTTATATACGACAGGGCCTATGGAGACATTGTTAACTAGTTTGGAGAAGGTTAAACAAATATCTAATATCACAATCAATCTGACAAGTTTGATTGCAATTTATAAGACCTATATAATTGACGTTATAACTCGAAGGTACAAGAAGAAGTTTTCGCAAACTATTTCTTTTACTGCTCTCTAATAATAAATGGCATTTCTTCTTTGAAAACATTATGAAAAATGGCAAAACCAAAAACCTACTAGCCTGTAATATACGAACACCTAAATTAAAGTAACTACACAATCCTAAAAATATATACAATAAAATAATTTTCAAAAATAAAATAAAAACCGACTTCAAAAACATTAACTAAAAAGCTAAAAATAAAATTTTTACTTAAAAGAAAGGAGCATTAACAGGCTGCATATAGTTAATGAAGTCGGTGCCAATTCAGACACTTTAAATGGGTGCTTACTATGTAATAACAATTATAACAATGATATATTTATAACTATAAAGAATATTTAAAGTGTCTGAGCGAGTAGGCACCGACTTCATTAACTATATGCCGCCTGTTAATGCTCCTTTCTTTAAAGTAAACATTTTATTTTTAACTTTTTAGGTTATGTTTTTGAAGTCGGTTTTTATTTTTTTTTAAATTATTTTATTTTTCAATTTTTAGTTGAACGCATCTGTAACTTATTTGTATTTAGTATAAATGGGGCTTCTAAACGCGCTATTCAAATGAGACAGCCCCACGATTACGCAACTTAAATTCAGTGTGAAATTGACGTATCAGCATGGCTAGTAGGTAGTGGTATTCTTATGTAAAACTTCAATCTTAATTAAGTATTAATTTTGTGCGAACTAAACATTTGGCATATTGAACCATATGAAGTAAGCCCAACAAAAGGTAACTGCTGTATATAGTTAAGGAATTCTCTCGACTGTTTATGGTCTTCATCATTAGACCTGTAATGGCACTTATAACCCATATGAGTGCAAAGTTCTCATCAATAGAAATGAATTAAGTCCAAACACCGGGTAATTGCGTAAATCGTTAAGGAGTTTCTTCGACTGTGTATGGTCTCCATCATCAGACCTGTAATGGTACTTATAACCCATATGGGTGCGAAGTTCTCATTAATAGAAATGAATTAAGTCAAAACACCAGGCAATTGCTGTAAATCGTTGAGGAGTCCCCTCGATTGTGTATGGTCTCCATCATCAGAACTGTAATAGTATTAATAATCCATATGGGTGCAAAGATCTCGTCAATAGAAATGAATCAAGTCCAAACACCAGGTATATGCTGTAAATCGTTGAGGAGTTCCTTCGACTGTCTTTCAGCTCCATCATCAGATCGACTGAATCTGATGATGGAGCTGAAAGTACTTCATTAAATAATACTAGTAGTAGAACTTCATAAAAATACTTAAAATACGATACTTTAAATTACGATTTTCGAAGGTTGCCCTCGATTTCTCTGGGATGCCATCATCAGATCCTGGTTTCTTTATCATGGTACTACTCCCGAAATATTTCCTATCCATAAAAAAAATCATCCAATTCGGTTTATAAACAACGAAGTTATCCCTGAACACACATAAAAAAAACATATATACGGTCAAATTGAGAAACCTCCTTTTTTGAAGTCGTTCAAAAATTCTAAACGTTTTTCATTATACTCACACTATTCTCGCCCACGTACCATTTGAAATCGTAAACTTGTAACAAATTAACCCAAGTCTCAGATTTATGTCAGAAGATGTTAATAAAAAGTCTGTACCGAAAGTACAATACGCGCCACCGATGTAAAAGGCCCGGCTAAATGCGAGTCCGACTCGATCTTTGTTTCGTGCTGTACCTAATACAACGTATTTACCGCAACTCACCGCCATATGTTACGTAGACGCATATATCAAATTAAAAAACAAAAACAAAAAATAATACGGTACTTGACTATTATTAATTATATTATATTTACAAAAAAAAAAAAATTATTAAAAATAGATTTTATACGATAACAAAATTTATAAACAAAATTACATTCAGTTGAAGAATATAGAAATCATTTATTTATTATACATTCATTTATTATAATTTCTTTTATCTCTGTCTCTTTCTTGCAAAACGATTTTTGACATTATTTTAAATGGCCTGACGTCACTCATAATAGGTATGTTGTGCGCTATTGCCCTCTCTGTCTAACAGCATATTTGAAACATTCATAACTTTGTTAATAATGATTGATTTTTTTAACTGTGTATATATTTTTATTATGTTAATATATTTAGGAACCTCTTTCATGTAAACTAATTAAAAAAATTGAACTAGCCCGTTCCAGAAGTATAACCACAAATTAATGATTTTCGGATTTTCCCCTTTGGATACTTGGGCTGTGACCCCTTCCTTCGTGTTAATTTTCATTACTATAGATCGACGAGAAGTACCCTATAGGATTTGATTTATTTGCGAGTGTCAAAATATGCGCTACGTGGTATGTTCCATGAATTCTTGGTTTTTTTTTTTCCTTCAAAACTCTATGGAACCGTAGACCTAAGTATTAGATGATAATAATAGGCTTGACAGACAGACAACGAAGTAGCCCTATAAGGATTCTTTTTTTTCTTTTCGACATACAGAACCATAAGAAACTAGCACACGAGACGCCGAAAGCGCACGAAAGCACCTAAAATAAAAGTCATATCAAACGTAGCCCTTGTAACCTATATATAGACAAATGAGATCGTACGTCACGTCAAGAAGATAGCAGATAAGGGTTTGATAAGTAGACCACCCACTAAGCAATAAATTACCGTAAAAAATTGTACCGGCACCGAAAATTCTGATTCATTAGTACAGTGTAACATAGAAATTGTCGAAACTGTTACGAAGTTGTGTGTTCTACATTTCGCATATGGTTAAACACTTAAAGTTTTTAAAACTCATTAAAGTGATATTTACGAGGATTGAGATTGCAAAACAAAACTAGACAGTGCGGTGGTATCGGCAATGTCTCAACCGTTTGATCTTTATCTGATACATATCCAATTATGAATCGCTATTAGACGCCTACACATTGAGCAAAAAAGATTTGACTGATTGATTATAGATCAGCGGCTTAAGTCATTGTTTTTCGACGGCTATAAAAAAGGCATTTGGAAAAAGTTTTAGATTCTTCATTGTTTTCGTAAAACTGCTTTTAGGACAATAGGTATGTATCAAAATCACAAAAGAACGTATTCCAAATTGTATGAACAGTAAAATCTTACCTACTCATATGTTCATTATAATAACAATAACACCTCAGACATCACATACAGCGCCAGCTAGTCCCATAGTAAACAAGTAATGTGCTTGTATTATGGGTACTAGAAAACTAATGTACATACTAAAATATTAATTATATTTATTTATATATTGTTAGCTAATTAGATTTCATACAAATAAAAAAGCAACTAGAAAAATACGTGTTGACCACACTAAATTACGTCGCAAAAACCAAATCTTAACCTATTCGCTACTCATTAACCATATTTGGTCAGATTGAAGGTGACGACCCATTTAATTAACAGAGACAATTGATTGATAATCACTGATGACTAGTTAAAAGGTTAAGAAAAAATAGAAAATGCGGTAAAAAAAACGATGACTGCACTTAATTTGTTGGCTTCGATGGATTCCAAACAGCTCATACTATTTGTAAAATTATAGGGATCATGGACCAAATAAATACCTTGTAAAGAATAACATCTGCAAAAAGCAGCTCCTTTGTGTCAATCAAAAATCAAGACACAAAATGGAATGTTTTGAGAATGACATAATTTATAACATTGTCCTCGATAAACAGGAGGTACGCAGTCACATTAATCTGTCACTCGAATCCGTAACAAATGGTCAACCTACACGCCATTGTTCCAATGGAGCTTTGAAGTTTAAGTTTTCATTAATAGATATCTCCTTGGTTTTCTTATAATGGCGTCACCGGAAATATTGAATATTAATGATTGTAATACAGAGCTTGCTAGTGGAACCGATTAATCTGAAATTGCTAGACAAATAATATGTCATATTACGATATTCATATTTATTATTTCTCGCATATCACATTAATTCCAATTCCAATAAATAATTACTATTGTATATTGTATTGGATAAACAGAAGTTAGGGTTAACCAACGCGGTGGGTGAGGTTTTTATTCTAAATAACAGTAAGAAATGGGAACGATTAAATAATCCACACACACTGTTTTCATGTTCCTACTTTCCCACTTTCCGTGCGTACACAACAAAAAAATATAAGCTATTTCATTCGGAACACAATGAAACACCTTTTATATGCTTTTAATATTATATTTGGAATTGGAAATTACTCGTCGTATAAACACCAGGATTAATAATTTTTGAAATGATCTAGTACTATCAAATATTATATCCTTGGTTTATACGTAGACACGTATGACACGATCAAAAACCGGTCAAGTGCGAGACAGACAGGCAGACAACCTTCACAGTTCCGTTCTGTTTATAACTTATTTTGATGTATCTACTCACTGCTAGATAACACGTAAACATAATTTAAAAATAATAAATCATCGAAAAAACATTTGTTGTTTGAAAAAGTTCTGATGAGTGAGTTCACGACTATCAAAATATATGAAATACATGGGCTATATTGATAAGCAGATCAACAAAGAAGTGTCGCTTCTGTAATTTGACATAAACACTTCACACGTCACTACGACAAGACATAACACAAGACAACACAAGTATCTATTTCATGGTACCGTTCCGTTCCGTTTCAATGACTCACCAGCCAGCAGTTCTGCTGCAAGGACGCGGAGGTCTGAGACGCCAATGATCCATAGTAGATATGACGGGGTGTAGCTAGGCTGCAGTCGGGATATATGAATAACAGGAGGTTGAGCCCAGCCGAATAATAGCATCGTGAAGCCAGTATCGTGATAGCCCAGAGCGCAACGAACCTGTCTCAAATTTATAAGGCCCCATAGGGCCATGGTTCGAATCCGGGCGTGTACCAATGAGTTTTTCTGACTTAAGTACACAATATCACTGACACCGTGCTTCGGAGGGCACGTTAAGCAGTCGGTCCCGGACGCTGTCAATAGATGGCGGTCGTTACAGTTCCCAACCCGCAGTGGAGCAGCGTGGTGGACTTAAGCTCCAAGCCCCCCTCCTCACCCTGGGGGAGGCCTAAGCCCCTGCAGTGGGGTAAAAAATGGGCTGATGATGATGATGATGATGATGATGATGATGATGATGATGAAGCCAGTATGGGGAAGATGTATACTTGATGTGTAACGAATGGGTTAGTATTTACTGCAACAGTGGGACTTCGTTTCTTCAGAGTACAAGTACGTATCTATTTTATAGAGCTAATAATAAACTATGAATACATATTCAGCAAGTATGTACAAACATATAATAAGTAAGACTGTTAATCTAACCTTTTGTTAACCCAGTTCACTGCTAAATGACATAACAGTTACTACAAAGCCGTATATCATTATCTTACGAAATAAATTAGAGTATGAATGCGTTATCACAAGATACATCTTAAGATATGACCAACTGTATTTTCCTTTTGAATGATTAGAATTAAGATTTTCTATTGCTTGACACGCCGATGTCTATGTTATAGATGTTGCGATACAATTATTACGAAAGATCGATCGTTCTCAGCAAACAATACATCGGTAATAGTCGATCGATATTGGGCAAATAATATTGTTTGTCATTAAATATATATGTTATATTGTAACATGTTTTTGTACAATAAAACATTATTTTATTTTATTTTTACTGAAGAAAGAAGGCTAAATGTAAATCTAAATCTGAAAATGTATCTGTCCGTTTGTTCCGTTTTGACGACTAAACTGTAGAACCGATTTTGATGGAATTTCGTATATACATACTTTGAACCCTGACAAAAGACATATATATATGTCTTGATTTTAAAATTCTTTCGTTCTATGATCATTAGCGATAGCAAACCGTGTGCAAATGTCCTATCCAAAAATATACAATGGTCGCTTGTATGCGAATCAAACATAAATCATAGTTAAAATAATAATAATAATAACGTATACATGACAACAATGATCACTTTTAATAAAAATGTTAAAAATGATCATTATTGAAGTTAAGTTTTAAATGAGCCTAGGCCATAAATACTCGAGTTTCGAAGCACAAAAGTTTGCCAATATAAGTAGAATTGCTTTACAAAAAGGCTTAAAGGAACATTCTATTTAAAGAATATTTTAGTTTTTGAAGTGAAACTTCTTATAGCACGAGGTGAGCCTAAAACGACACGAAAATGCGTCACGCTAAATATTTAAGTTTATAAAATGTAAGCATACATATTACATTTTTATTTTCCAAGTTTTCCTTGAAATGCTTGTCGGAATTCGCTAGGTTTTTCGAACGTAAATAATGTATTTGAAATTGATCTCACAACCTAAGGGACCAACCCGAAATACTAACGTAAGTATATGGTTTTGGATACGTCTTTGTTAATTAGAATACATCATAATACAATCAAATTTTTTTATGCCATAGTATTCCTCTTTAAATAGGGAAACGGGTGAAATTTTTCAGTATTTTCGTCTACTGCTGGTTATTGACATTTCGATTTTTATAATGATTGACGCAGTAATTAAGATCAACAATGTGGTAAAAAAATAAAATTTGTAGTTGTGAAAACCAAATATATTATCAATAAATTAATAAAACGCAATAATGTCACCTTCGCAAGGTCACAGAATTTTGTGTAATAACTAACTTGATTTACTTTTCTGTGGACCTTATTAGACGCCCAAGGGCGCGATAGACAAGGAAACTTGGTTTTGTTTGAAACATTACTCCGGAAAATTACTTCGTTAAAATGATTAATTAAAATAATGGAATTTCACTGAGATTGCAAAGATATTACGGAAATAATTACTAGGTTTCTGTTGTAGAAATTGTCTTCAAAAGCTTAATATTAAAATATGTTTTTTCTAGTAATTTTAAATGAATTTTAAAGTCTTTGGGACCGCATTCTACGGCCATTTACTGTACGAAGTAAATAAATTTAAAAAAGGCGCTTTTACTATACTTCTGTGGTAATGTCGATATTAAATAATCCCGTTTCCTATGTGTCGATACTTGCAATCAATTACATTATAAATAATTATGCTCTAATCTTGCGAAGTTCAAAGCGTTTTTCGACCACGAATTATTTCAGAGATGGCGCAGCCATAGTACATGTTTAGAGAACCGTTGGAAAAAGCTCGATTAAAGTGTGTATAAAAAAAGGTTTATTAGTATAAATTCTATCATAAATACTAGAAATTGTAATTATTTATTGCACGTTTCCCAATTTACTACAGTTTCGAATGGACAAAAGATGGGAAAGTGTAGAAAGTAATAAAAGAAAGAAGATTCGAGAGAAATGCAGAAAAGCATAAAGAATTGATAAACTACAATTATTATATTTAAAAAAAAAAACTGCATGCACTAATATAATTTTAAAACTAAAAATACAAACGTATACCTAGTTCATTAAGCGAAGCTGCACGCAATTGCATTTCTGCCAATTATGCTAATCTATAACCAAATTATCATTCGTGAAATCAGTCGTATAAATCACAAATTTAACTCTGCTCAAATAAGATTTAAGACTAAGTTCAGATTTACGACTTTAGGACGAGTTGTCTATCGATGCGTGGGACCCCGCTGGCCTTGCGTTTGCGGCTTTTAAAATCGACTTGCCTTAAACTGTGTTAATATTACTCGATCAGGATATATTTTTTTTTATTACTGCGATTGCGATTTTTTAATGCATACGTGATGACAGAAAAAATTGAAAAGGCAGAAATTAAATTTTTCTTTTCTTTATTTATTCATTCTCTTACCATTTGTTAATTCAACAATATTAATTATTACACAGGTTCAAGGGTTCTTTTACAAAATGCATGTTTTATTTAGTTAAATATATTAGAATTTTTTACAATATAGGTATTAATGGAAATTTTCCGAGCTTTGGAAGTAAATTTCGATATCATATAGTAGTATTAACTATATGATATCGAAATTTACTTCCTTTACTTAGGTTTATGTTAAGATTCGATTCAAATCAATGTTACCTATTAAACACTAGTTATATTCTAGGTTCTAGCGGCTAAACTACACCCAAAGAAACTACTACACCGAATTTGATTATGCGGTAGTTTAAAATCAGGCCAAACAGATGATAATTTATTTATGAGATATATCCGAAGGAAATGAGCATGATTCCGAATAATTTTGCAATTTTGATACCAATTATGTAAAATAAAACTGGAAAGCTCCTCGGTTTTAGAAATTATACGACAGTATTAAAAAAAAATTAAGAATAACTGTGACCGTAAAATGTTTTATTTATTTAAAAAAAATATTCTGTCACCTTATAGGGTTATGCGTTTAATATATCTTTTTTCCAAATTTAAAATTCCTTTTCTAAAAAACTTTTCATCTTGATTACACAAACAGTTCTGGACCGCGGCTACTACTGCGTTATTAGCTTCAACTTTTTGGTCTTTCAGCTGTTCCTTTAATCTCGGAAATAAATGAGAATCACTACAGATAGGATTTAATATGAAGGATATTTTCAAAGCCAGCTTCAATGGCAGCCATTGCAACTCCGTTCATGTTCCGCCACAATAAATTTTTCAACTTTTCTATCCATTTTTTGGATACAGCTGAAGTCATAGGGCATACAGAGCGAAGGTCATGTTTACTTAAAGTTCTTCTAAAAAACTCAGCACACCAACATGCGACCGCAAATGCATTCTTAGCATAGTCTTAGCTTACTTGTTCAGTAGTACACTTTTTCGAGCCAAAAAAATTAATAACCAGGCCTACCAGTCTTTTTTTTTCAATACACATGCTTCCACAAGTGGAAAAAAAAATTAATAGAGTTTTACAAAAAATCAATCAGTTTTTTTCTCAAACATATTTCACAGGTATGTCAGTATAACCCGCCAGATTAATTAGTTTTATTCCAATGGAGTAAATACTACATTATGTATTACATACATACATTACTAAATTACAAACATTATGTTCTTATGTTATTTTTCTTCAAACTTTTTTGAAAAACAAAAACATTAGATACCAAGTACTTTGTCGAACTTTATAAAGTTGCAAAAACATTAATACTAAAAGAACTGTCTAAAAGACTGGTTGGTTGGTTCAACAATTTGGTTAAAATTCAATTACTAAGTTTAAAAACAAATATCTCACAAACTAAGTTTGGTTGAAAGTGTTTTTCAAAATGTACCTACTTTAGACAAATTAATACATTATATAATTTATTATCTAGATATTATATAATTTATGCAACCTACTAATTTAAACATTTTCAACATTATAGTTTAAAAGTTAAAAAGGGGGATCACTTTATAGTATCTACTACTGACTACGGAACTCTTCACTATACGGGATCCGATATAGGTACGCATTTATTTTTATCAGAAAATATTCTAAACTTAATATAATAAATCTAGTCAACCAACTGAAAATTTTATAGACATAAGGCATCCTACAAACGAAAAGGTAGGAATTTCTCTGTGAAATATAAATAAAATTACACCAACTTGAAATATTTGAGATTTTTACATGTGCAAACTTCGGAGATATAAGTAGTGTCTAATAATACTTATTGAATACATTTCGTTAGTTTAAATAGCTATTACAACATTTAAGTAACATAGTACGAATTCCGAAATATTTGTAAATATCAGGCAGGTTATTAGGTTATTTAAAAATTTGCTTAGAAGTTGCGTTATTAGCTATTAAAGTCGCTATCGTGTGATGTAATGTCGGACATTTGGTTCAGAAGGTAAGTAATTTTCTGACGAGATAAATATTATAATGTTATATGGCACTAAATTGCATTCCCAATGAAATGACTAATCTATGATCGGTCCATCTATGTTTATATATATATAAATATATATAATAATTATCTTATATTTTTTATATAAATTTCTTAATTTACAAAAACTCTACCGTCAGTCTAGCAGAAGGTATATTTCAAATTGCATGTTTTTAAAATACTTTCTTGTGTTATAAACATAACTTCATTCTTTTCACCATCGTCAGCTTTAAAATACAATGTTTAATAACATTAAATATTTATCAAACAATTCGATTCTTTGAGTGGAGCGTGGGTTGATAATAATAAAGGGCGATTACTAACACGATTATATGCAAATATTTTGAGTAGCAACAAAGTATAAATACAACAACAGTATTAACATAAAACAGCTTATCACACGTTATCAACAGGTGCGTTACGCCTTCTAACACGTCAAGTATCTTCAAGCCACATTATTCAATTCTGTTCATAGTATGCTTGTGTGTGGCGCATTTACGAGCACGACTCGAGTTTTCCACTTAATATCATCTATTGATTACCTAAATAAAATTGTTTTTCCAGTGCCATTTTTTAAAGAAAACATTAGAAAATATTTAATTTTAGTTCTATTACATAATTTTAAAGTTGGTATGTGTATGCCATCCACACACATACGCATGCCATACGTGTCAAATGGCGGTGAGTAGCCATAAATGTTAAATAACGGTACGGAACCCTCGGGACACAAGTCGGACACGTACTTGGCCGGTTTTTACTCTAATGAAACTATTGCAGAATTTGACATCCTTACACGTAACTAATTCTTAATCTTCTATCTTGATTTTTTGTATATATTAAAATTTTGTACTTCGCTGCCTATCGTTTGTCAGCTTCAAGTAGGATCTGAATTCAATAGTCATTTTATATTTACAGTACAGTTTGTAATACTTGCATATTACTAACATTTTGGTATAGGTAGTAGCTACATGCGGAAACTAGGCGCCGCCGGCCAAACAGCTCACTCGGCTAATGTGATGCCCATATTGGATGCAAACGAGATCATGTTCTAATTGTTCTTATCCAAACTTGGTGTGTTCTTAACAATTTCGATTTACAATAAGATATAGCTCTCAATAACATTCAAATTAGTCGAAGCGCGTAACCGTAATGAAATATCACGTGTAATTAATTATTTTATGATATCGTAACATATGAAGCAACCTCCAAGCAATAGTGCCATTTATAAATTGACCTTAACACCATAGAATAGTAAACACATAACTGAAAAAAGTTGTTAATGGAATTTTATTATTTTTCTCCAACTAAATATTGTCTGAATAATAAATCGCACCCATAAAGTTGCATTACACCTCAGACATACACGTTCTGTTACTCATTTGTCAAATGTGTATCAACTGTCAAATTCAGAAACGTTTATTTAAGTTTGTTCCTTCTTTTAGGTATAATCTGAGGGTATAATATACTTTGTCTTTTCCGTGAAAATCTCGTTCAGACGTGAATCGATGTCTATCAGATCCTGGACGACAAGTAAACATACCAGTCTCCCGATAACGCTGATATACTTTATTGACAGCAGAGAGACTAAGATGCAATTATGCAGCCACAACACGTTGACTAAGCCCTGGATTCAGCAACGCCACTAATTGGGCGTCTTCCGTGGGCAATATGTCCATAATTGTTAGGAAAAAAATCTCTTTGGTAAGATGTTACAACGCTTTGTTAACAATCACTATTAAAAAACAATATTTTTGGCAAAAAAATGTGATTAAATCATAGAAATATATTATATGGAAAAGACGGCGCCAACAAAATTTGTGCATGCGTGTGCAGCAGTGCGTAGTGTGGGGCCGCACTTGAGGCGGCTAATGAGCCATGCTAATGAGTCATAGATATACGATGTCACCGTCACAGAGGCGACATGCGAAACTTTGTTTATATTCTGCCTATTGAATTTGGGTAATGTAAAGGAACGTAGTAAAATAAATTGAAACAGGCAAAACTGATAATTTTATTTACAATGTCTATTTTAATTATTACTGGGTACACATATTTCCCCATATAAAAAAAATAATTATACATTAAACTGTAATTAGTACTGAATATAGGTACTAGAATATGCGTTTGAACTAACTAGACCCGACGCTTTACCTCACTTTGCCTTATCAGTAAAGGAATGAACGAAGTGCAATGAAAATCATCGTTTTAACCTTTATTTACCTTTAAACAAAATTAGCTTAGTAAGTTTCTGAGTAAAAAATACCTACAACGCTGTGACAGACACACAGATAGATGCCATAGGTTGTGTAATAAAAAAACTAAAAAATAATCAGTTACACCTAAGTCATATAGTTCCCCGACATTTTATACCTACGTATCCAATCTATACGGTTTCACTCTTCATAATCTATGATTTTCATATAGAAATGGCAGCAAAAGACAAAAATTTGTTTTGATTGATTTTAGTTGATGGTTTGCTTACCTACCGATGATAAGTTACGCCACTATCTTTTATCCTCGAAGTTGACTCAATTTTACACGTTTTTAACACGAACGACGTCATTTTTGAATTGTTGTTTAATTGTGGTTTAGTTACACTTTCGGTACGTAATCACGATGAGTGTAGGTGAGCTAAGAGTGACTGAATTGTTGCCAGATGCCAATAATGTATGGCGCAAACGTCTGAATCGCGGTGGCGCTTCCTTACGTTAGTAATATTATTTTTATGGGTTAAATTCAGAAATTCCGGCGGAATGCACATTGAAAACAATCTCAACATTCACGTATTAAATGAAAATTCGAAAAATTGAATTCAAATTTAGAATGGTGGTTCGCCATTGTGTAGACCAAACTGTCAGATATATTTTTTTGAATGATATCAAACCTCTTTTTTATTTAAATACCGCCTGAATAGCACTTGCCGTAGTGTTTCGATTTTTTTTTTGATGAGAAGTGTATAAGGATCGCTGGGAATTTGCTTATTTTAGTCATATCGATTTTTTCAATAATCAAGTCAAAAAATTACTAAGTGGACAATTCGATTAAACCCAATCAATGAAAAAATGCACTTAAAACTGTACGCGAGAAAAATCTAGAGCCTTGTACAGTTCGAATGTTTAGCTACATTGAATCATTCTTGAAGGTCAGTGTAATCAATAATTTTAATGCATTTTAACCTGTTTATATTATTAAACCACAACCCGCCTCGGTGGTCCAACGAATCGGCCGTCCAAACATTTCAGAACTTTTATAAACACATGCCGACGATGTCGACTAATAAATATTCAGATCAATTATTATTAATTTACATTTAAGCGTAACTCATAAAAATTATCAATATTGCTGCGTGGGCACAAGACTAAATATCATAGAACGGTTGTGAATTGATTAACCTAATTAATAGAGTTAGTTACGATGTATATATGTACATATACACCGGAGCAGATGGCGCAAACTAACGGTTACCGAGAATAACATGTACAAAATTGTTTTTTAACTTTTTAGTTAGTTCCGCAAGCTCTACACGCTCTATAAGTTTCGACTATATTCAGCTGAAGACGCTGTATTGTACATGAAAACACATCATCAACATTGTGTCAGTAACGACCGACCGCTTAGCCTAGTGGGCAGCGACCCTGCCTGCGAAGCTGGAGGTCCCGGGTTCGAATCCCAGGTTGGGTCAGTATTTATATGATGAATATTAATACTGGCACCGGGTTTTGGTTGTCATATGTATGTGGTGTCTTCGCTTGGTACCCAAAATACAAGCTAATGCTTAGTTTGGGACCTAGACGTTGTTGTGATTGTGTGTGTTATTATTATTATTATTATTATTATTATAGTAACAAAGAAGATATACAATACACGGAGTCGCGTAAACATACACTCAAGCCGAGAACTGCATATAGAATGTCATGAACCTATCCGAAAAATATATGCACTTTGAATATTAATAATATTTTTTTATTAAATTATTATTACGAAAAATGTGAAACAATTAAGAGGAAAAAGCAGTGGCAAATTTTTATACAAATGGTTTTATGATGTATCAAAACATTTTAAAAATTAAAAACCTACAAACCTAGTTTTTGTTGAACTACATAGGTACCATATATTCTTTTGCGCCAATCGGTTAAGGTTTAATGGGATGTAACCGTTAACGCCGTTTGTATGGAAATTTGCCACTACACACTCTTCTTAATGTCTGTGATTTTAACATAAAGAATTTAAAATAAATGTCAGCTACCGCATCTGTCTGTTTATTTGTTCTGGTTACACTTCGAAACGGTTGAACCGATTTTGATGGGACTTTCATGGGCAGATAAAGCACTTTCGGAGAGAAATGTATGCTAATCAACTCTTCATCTCAGAAATATTCATATATTGTATACATATAAATAAAATAGTAGTGTCTGTCTGTAATTTCAAAGTAAAGACATTGTCAAGAGCTTATTTAACGAAAAATATAGTCATGTAAATGTTTCATTTTTTCGAGGGTTTATTCAATTTTAATTTTAATTTTTTTAGAAGTATTTATTATTTACCGTTAACGTTGTAATCCATGCAAGCGAAGTCTCGGGCGGAGTGCTAGTACAGAATATTAAGTTTTTAAGAAAATATGTTGTGACAACTTTTAAATTAATAGCAATTTGTAACTGAAATTCGAATAGAAATTCGCAAGAAATTGTCGTTTAGCACTTCTACCAAACGCCACTCAGTACGCGCAATTGAAATAACAAAACTGCCATTGTCTACCATAAAGAGCTCTGGCATTGTAGGAATTCTCCACGTGCCAAAAGCTCACTTCTTTCGTGAATACAATGGCTCAAGTCTAGGAAAAGATACCAATAATACAGGAAACTTATATGGCTTTAGTATCTTCCTATGTTTATTAGAAAAATTATTTTATAAGTCTATTTGGCATCTACGTTACGACAAAGTCTTAGGGATAGATATGTGAAAGGTTTCATAACATTCGTTAACTTCGAAACCTCGGAAAAAAAGTTAAAAAGAGAGGAAGACTACAGAAGATATGGATGTATTTTGTAAAAGTTGATTAAGCTATAAAGAAGTGGAGACCGAGATCACGTATAGAAGGAAAAATGGAAGGAATGTAGAAACATACTGTGCCGACACTGGGGACACCAAATGATTGGAAAAAGTGCAGGGAAAGAGCCTTGCTAGTCATTCAAATTCGCTTACAATTGTAATTATAAAATTACTGAAACTAATTAATAATAATTATAATAAACAAAAATTTAATGACCATGGTTTATCAGAATCATAATCTTGATAATCAGAATCTTTTCTGAAATGATGAGCCTGAAGGAAAAAATACAAAATATGTAGAATTTTATAACTAGATAAAAGAACTTGTTTTTCTGTTTTCAGTTAATAATTTTTTAAGCAGTCGGGTTTTTAATTTTTTTATATATCATTACTAGCGACCGCCCGCAGCTTCGCTTGCGTAGACTACAAATTCCTGTTATAGGTACTATTAACGTTCGAGATGGTTTATACGTACTTTTTGCTGGAACCAATTTTGGTCACACCCATTCAAACTTTCAATCTTCATTCCCCTTTAAAAAACCGATACAATTTTTCATCTCCCGTTTCCCATTCTTAAAATGTGAAAATCTAAAAACCCTGAAACACGTCATTATTTAAGTCCCTCCTTTCCCATCCTTAAGTTTGAAATTTCTAAAAAAGCCTTTCTTAACTTTATAATGCTCACGTTATAAAATAAACTTATGTTCCAAATTTAAGCTTCCTAGACTTAGTACTTTCGGCTGTACGTTGCTAGATCAGTGAAAACAAACGACAGACAGATAGACAGACAGACAAACACAAAAAATAGCTTATGACACTCTTGACAACCTTCTTTCACGTCTGCAAAGTTTCATTAAAATCTGTTCAGCCGTATTGGAAATTAGCTCGAATAGATAAAATTGAATTGAATAGACGTACAGACAAACAGACGGACAAAAAGTAGCTAATGTCAAATATCTTGACAACCTTCTTTGCCGTCTGCAAAGTTTCCTTAAAATCTGTTTAGCCGTTTTGGAGATTAGCTCAAATAGACAGATACACGTACAGATAGACAGACGGACAAAAAGCAACATTTGTTAGTTTTAACGACCTTCTTTTTATATTCATTGATGTTTCATTTAAATAGGTTTAGACATATGGACGTACACACAGACATACAAAAAGTTCTGTATGTCACATATGGAAAGGGTGTAGTCAAAAGATTACATCCTGTTTTATGTGTAAAGTTTCATCAAAATCGGTTAAGCCGTTTTGGCCGAAGCCGATTTGATCGAATAGACAGACAGTTCGTTTTCATGTATATAGCCTATAACTCTCCGCTAGAATCAGGCTATCAAAGGCAAAAAGAATTTTTCAAATCCGACTGGTAGTTTCAGAGATTAACAAATTCAAACAAACAAACAAACGAACGAACGAACGAACGAACGAACGAACGAACCAACCAACCAACCAACCAACAAACAAACAATCAATCAATCAATCAACCAATCAATCAATCAATCAATCAATCAGCGCGCGCGACGGAAGCTCTCAAAAGGAATAATTTTTCCCGTTTTGCAACATTTTTCATTGATGCTCCACTCCTATTGGTCGTAGCGTGATGTAATATAGCCTATAGCCTTCCTCGATAAATGGACTATCCAACACAAAAATAATTTTTCAATTTGAACCAGTAGTTCCTGAGATTTGCGCGTTTAAACAAACAAACGAACGAACGAACGAACGAACAAACCAACCAACCAACCAACAAACAAACAAACAAACAAACAAACAAACAAACAAACAAACAAACAAACAAACAATCTATCAAACAAACAAACAAACAAACAAACAAACAAACAAACAAACAAACAAACAAACAAACAAACAAACAAACAAACAAACAAACAAACAAACTCTTCAGCTTTATAATAAGTATTTCTATTATATAGATTAATAGATTATAAGATAATAAGAAAATAAGATATTACTAAAACCTGTATCAAAGTCTATTGCGTGGATTGGAAGTAAAAAGTTAACAAACAGAGGCAGACAGCGAATTTATTTTCTCCCGCTATAGTTTTTAAATTTCAATAAAAACTGTTAAGATATTAATTTAAATTGTATGATATAAAGGGCAATTATAATATAAATGAAATGCTTAAGACAACTAACGTATTTAATTTGATAAGGATTAATATCACGTTTAAAAAACATCTTCGCAAATAGTACATTATGTTGAACAAATTTGACTGTCATAAAAAAGGTCATAGTAAGTTAACCTTAAAAGATACACATATGCTGTCGCGGACTTATGTTCAGAACTTTTAAAGGGGTACCATTCCGTAATACATGATTTTTGCTTAACATCAACCGTTTACGCAGCGCGCGCGACGGAAGCTCTCAAAAGGAATAATTTTTCCCGTTTTTGCAACATTTTTCATTGATGCTCCACTCCTATTGGTCGTAGCGTGATGTAGTATAGCCTATAGCCTTCCTCGATAAATGGACTATTTAACAAAAAAATAATTTTTCAATTCGAACCAGTAGTTCCTGAGATTTGCGCGTTCAAACAAACAAACAAACAAACAAACAAACAAACAAACAAACAAACAAACAAACAAACAAACAAACAAACTCTTCAGCTTTATAATATTAGTATAGATTGTATAGATTTTAATCTATAAACTAAAAAATCAAATAAAGTTCTCTATCTTATTCTATATTTCTATATTTTAACTTTAGGGCTACATAAGCTTGTTTCTTTTAAAGATCCGTGAGCTAATATTTACAAGGGACCGATAAAGTGTGGAGTTTTTTTTTAGTTTGTGGACAAAATGGTAGCATAAAAGTGTTATTGTATGTATGTGGAATTTACTATTTAATAACTTACTTTAATAACAAACAAAAATGTTTTATATTAACCTTGTTTTTTCGGTGATCAAACAATTAAACATTCCCTTCTATTTTGATGCTGTCACTAGATTATTACAAACAACTCTCTCGTACGTTCATATTGCAGTGAGTATACAGAAAAGACCCTATTGCCCAAAACGAACCAATAGGTATGAACCACGTATGAACTAACAATGGTGCATGTGCATTGCATTCCGCTCCTATTGTGTTCAACACGCAGCGCCATCTGTCGTCGCGGACTTCAATCATCAATAATCACGGGTTTGGATTCGTACCACGCGTTTCTGACAATTGCGCGAATTTCGCCTATTGTATGACATTCGACTCATAAACAGTATTATTTATAGGTTCGAGCACATTTCCGACTTTTATTACCGTTCGCCGAAGTATTGAGAGGGGTATAACCACACTGTATACAAAAGCTCTCAGACATTCTCAGGCAACGCGAATGTTAAGAACACAGGTTAAGAACGTATCTATTAGTGCAAGAGTGCGCGTGTAATATTTTTTACTTTTTCTATAACACTACATAATATAAAACAAAGTCACCTCCCGCTGTCGGTCCCTATCTATGCTTAGATCTTTAGAACTACGCAACGGATTGGCATATGGTTGACACCAATGGACGGAGTGCTTCAAGAGGAAGGTTTATGTGTATAATTCAGTAATGTTTTATACAAATTAGTTGAAATATGACGATTATTGTTGAAAACGTCGGAAAAAATCAAGTCGGCTGGGAGCTTTCATTGAAAACGCTACCTTAATCCCTTTGAGATATAACGAAATAATGTATGCAGGGATTGTTCCTCTTTTATACGACTAAGGTAATCTGCTGCCTTAGTGACCCATGGATGATGTAGTATATATTATATTTTTGATAAATTAAAACTATTTTTAAGTTTTTAATACTTATTTCAATAAATGTTAGTAATCCCATAAATGAAGCTTATTATTTGTCAAAAGCTTTGATATTCGGAACTTCACGGTCACTTTAGTAAGGTTATTCGTTGTAAGTATAATATAAAAGATGAAACTTGGTGACAAACATACCTACTCGTATCAACTCAAATGTTTATCATAATTCTACCCCTAAGGAGGTAAACAGAAGTGTTAATGTTTGCATGGAAAAATATAAACTCGAGACTTTGCACAAATAATGTATCAATTATAATGTAACTACTAAATTCACCTATTTTTTAAATTCAACCCCTACGGGGGTGAAAATAGGATACTATGAATAATACACTAAATAAATAGTGCACCAAACAATTATTTTAAATTTGGTTAAAAGACAAATAACTCATGTAATCATTATACTAAAACTATATTATTATCACCTATATACCAAGCGGACAAGTCGCGGGCGGAAACTATTTTTATTGTAATATAAAGCACAAGTTGCTGTTCCCTAAATATACTACGCGATCGATATCCGTGCAGTCTTTGTACGGATACAGAGATACTTGTTTTGTGGGGGCCCAGAGCGTGATAAGTTTATTTAATAGTTGCACAGTAAAATCGGAATATATACAGGATTTACGACTTAGTTTATTTACAAGTGGGGATCTGCGTCCCCGTTCATCTGGCAATGGGAGCGTTGTAGTCATTCTTTTTTTTGAAAAGAATTATTACTGTATGGTCAAATTCTCCGTTTTGTCTCAGTATTTTTTGTCTCAGAAATTTTTCAATATGAAAATTATGCACTTCACATCGCATTAATGTAATTTGGCCAAATTAATATCAAATTACGGTGAATTAGTTTAGTTTTTTATTTTTATAAGCAATACAAATAATTTTGAAAATTTATTGTGTAGTTTCTATTCAATGAAATGATACGTATATTTGGTATTTATTTTCATTGGAAAAATCCCTTAAAATTCAAAAAGTATTGTCATTCTGTAAATGAACTTTTTTCAAAATAGTTACCTGACGAACTAAGACGAACTAACTGGCAGACAGACAGACTGATCCAAAGCAGAAACATGAAATAGTTAGTGAAAAATGATATTAAAGTTTATATGGAAAAATAAACAGACATCAGTGCGTAGTACAACAGGAAGTGCTATTCGGTTTTAATCATGGAAGGAGAATGATTCGAGTCTGCGGTGTGAAGGCCAGTTTACGGGGATTAATATTCAAGTATTTACCACAAACAACATGCATACGGCTCTGTCATTTCGCCTGCACCCAATAAGTTACGTATAAAAAGAATCACGCGTGAATGGAAGATATGAGCGAGTAAATTTTTCTTATTTTCACTACGACTAATGTTCCATTCTTGTTAATCGATTTTTCCTAATTCAAGATTTGTTTTGAATAAAATTTATGCAACCACTCCCCTTATAAGCTATAATATTAAAAGCATAAAAAAATAATCTTATTGTAATAAGAAGGAAGGGGGTTCACTTAACAAAGCCTATATATTATTATTCATTATTAGGGTTTATTGGCTCGTATTGCATTGAACCGCGAATATTATATGACTTATCCTCTTATTGTTAGCGCTGCGAACCGGTACCCATCATCCGGCCATCTCTTTACTAGTTCAATGGATTCTCTGAGCTTTTGCTAGCTTCTGCAAGTGGATCGAATTTGATCAGCCTAAATTGACCGTTATGTTGTGGACCATTTTGCAGAATTCGATACAAAATGTCAGTCCGTCGTTTTTAATAATGAGGGCGTACTAAGTACCTATATAATAAATATTGTATTACCGAGGAAATATCGTTAACAGTGTCTTAGAACGTGAAAACAATTTTAATTCATAACTTTAGGCTATGACTTTAGGTCGATATTACATAAACAATCAAGTGCAAGTCGGGGTAACACAATGTGGGTTCCGTAAAAGTATTTCCTCGACAAACAGTATTATAATTTTATTTAATATTTTTTTAAGTAAACATCACTAAAAAAAAAAACTTAGAGTGAAAACAACCGTGAGACTAACAATAAAACACGAACTTTTCCTATTATCCTGCCCCAATGTGTACTAACCCTGACAATATCAAATAGCTTAACAAACCTAGAAGACAAGGGGCCCGGGGGACCAGTATTTCTTCGCACACTTTGACGTATACAATTAAAACTATACTATATATACTCCATAAAAAATAAATATTATATTCATTTATAATTTTTTTTTAAATCCATCATTATCCTCGACTGTTGAAATATTTGCACGTCACCAAGTACTACGTTACAGACACACACAAGAGCAATTTTATAAGGTTTATGTTTTATTTTCTTTTTAGATACCTACGCTACACTAATTACCTATATAACAATATAGTTTATGAAAGGCGATTTCGAATTTAATTTTTGCAGTTCCGTAGTGAATACAAAACGGAATCTTTATAATTTTATCATGTTTGTTTGTCCGTTCATATGTTACCAGCTCATATCTCCGCCATCTCTTCGCTTATTAATTAACTAGAGACAATTTCAATATTTTTTTACATATGAAAAGATATAAAAAAATCAACTCATTAAACGGGCTACTTTGGTTCGTGGCTGCGATTCGTACAATGATATCGATAAGTCGAAATTCTTTCGGCTTACGGTACCTCAGTTAACGGTAATTCGATTGTAATAAATCGATATTAAAAAATCGATAAACCGTCACATTCGTGACAGTCGATTGGTAGCAATCATGATAAGCGTAAAAGAGTTTGCTTGGAGGCATTTAGCGGCGCTTTGTGTTCTTCACGCGCGATCGATTGCGAATAAACTAAGCTAATAAATCGTTTGCGTGGTTTGTTGTTTGGATCTGTGACCCAGGAAGTTTGTGGTAAATTGACCATTTTTTTTTTCAATTAAAGTAGATACATTATGAAAAAATCCGCGAAGGACGTCTCGGGTCACGCATTAGAAGGTTCCAGAGACATGCCAACAACGAAAAAGCCGGTCAAGTGCGAGTCGGATTCGCGCATCGAGGGTACCGTGTATACACGATTTACATATTTGTGTTATGTATTTACCGAAAAATACAAACTCATAAAAAGTGAATAACACATTTAAAAATCAGCTAGGTGCGTGTCAGATCAGACCACGCATATGATTCCTTAGTCGGATGAACGTTTATGGTTGAAATTGAAATATTAAGTTTAACAACAAATATCTCAACTCAACTCCATTTCTCAACATCTTAATCAAACAAAGTGGTTTTGTTAAGTTGTATACCAACTTAAATTTCCCATAGTTCAAAAGTTAATGGTGCTAGGGGTGTAGGGAGGGTATTAATGGGGCACTTTTAGGATCTTATAAGCTCGTCTATTGACTTAATAACTTCTAGCAACCATTGACTTAATTAAAAATTGTTTAAAATTCCAAAAGAAATGTTAGACTTGAATTCTAATCAATTTATAAAGCGAGTTAAAGTCCAACTCATGAAAAAAGCTTACTATTGTATTAGCGAGTATTTAAATGATAACTGCGAATGGACATCATTGTAATAGTAGTAAGCACTTTAAATTATAAAAAAAACAACAACAATGAAGTAAAACATATATTTAAATAAAATAAACAGGGAGGAGTTTCTTGCCGGTTCTTCTCCTTCTAGTTTTTGAACCGGTACCTAATCAATTTACTTTGACTTTCAATAAGTGTGTGTAAATATCTTATATTGAATAAAAACTTTTTGAATTCGAATTTGTTTAGCATTGTGAGGCCTCCATATTATTTTCAAAGGCCTAAATATCTGTCTATACGTATATAATAAGTATTTCACGTATTTATGTGCGTAGAATTTTTTTTATGAAATTTCGCTAGATTACACCTACCTTTCAAATTTCATTTATTAGCATGTCAATAGTCTCCGAGTTTCATAAGGGTTTCGCTTTTCACAGTTTTTCTAGTGTTTCCGATGCACTTTTGAGCTTGAAGAAAGCAATGTTTACCGCAACAAAATATATTTCATAGAATTATATTATTGAATTATTACTATATTTTATTAACGCTTAGTTTATGTTAGCAATATTAAATTATATACTATAATATTTCAAAGTTAACACTACTTTCCACCTAACCTATAGTGTTTCATAGCGTAACCAATTTAACTTACTATTCAATTCCAGGTGGCATTAGCATGCGGCACCTGAAAGTTATTTACGGTTTGGCTAGTCCAACGAACGCAATCATAGTCTTACCTAGGGTTTTCTATTATAATGGATGGAGGACTAGTAATTTTATTTAATGATTTTAATGTAGCTGTTACCATTAATATTTGATATTGGAGAATGTTAAGTTGCATCAAAAATTGACTATCATTGATTTCGTTGATATGAGATCAAAAGTTTTTTTTTTGTTATATTCGAAGATATACATATATATATAGACGACCGCTTAACCTAGTAGGTAGCGATCCTGCCTACAAGCTGGAGGTCCCGGGTTCGAATCCCAGGTCGGGTCAGTATTTATATGATGAATGTCGATACTGGTACCGGGTCTTGGTTGTAATATGTATGTGGTGTCTTCACTTGGTATACAATACAAGCTAATGCTTAGTTTGGGGCCTAGACGTTGTTCTGATGTATACGTTATCATTATTATTATATGAACCCGCGTGTGTTAACACACTCCAACACGATTTCGTTTATCTTAGACACACCAATTCGAGTGCATGTTAAAATTGTTCTCTACATATGCCGCTAACTTGTCAAAATTTTCTAGTATTAAAATTACTTTAAAAACGTTCACTTGTTTTATTCTATTGTGAGGATATTGCTATTTAACACTTTACGTTTAAAACTGCCTGTTTATCAATATATAATATAGTATAATAATTTTTCTTTTGGCAAAGCTTGCAAATGGGTACATGCGAGAGAATTGATAAAAATACTTAGATATTTTTATTATAAAAATAATACACAGATATTTTACTTCCAAATGCGGAACAAAACGTATTCATTTATACATTAAAATATTCATCCCGGTATCGAACCTGTAACCGATGGTTCCAAGTAAACGGTACGTATAATAATAAAAGCAGTATATTCATAAATATTAATTAACATAAGTGTTTGTTGTACATCAAATTAGGTCTTATAGTGGTATATAGTGACATTGCATGCTATGATAACCGTGAAACCATTGTGTTCTGAGCTTAAAGCTTTTAGTTTGGCGATATACATCGTGGAGAAACGAGCATTGTCTAGAGAACGTGTGGGTTTATGCTACTGGCCTATAAAGTCTATAAAGTTACGAACAATACGACTTGATACACACTTGTAAGCTGTAAAGGTAGGAAAAGTTCTTCTAAGTTTCACTTTCGGGTCATTCACGAAGTTGCCTTGAAAATATGTTTATAGACGCGAAAGAAGTAAAATTGGTTTTTACGAACATAAAAGTATACAGCTTGCGTCAAACTTCTAGTTGGCTCTGAAGTTGACGCAGATGCGTTTTGCGCAGGCCACTCTGATCAATTTTTTCTACGGTGAAGCTACTCGCTTTGACTTCAGTTTTAAGTAGAAATTTGGCGCGAGCTGTACCTGTTCATGGCTTGTAAATTATTCAATGTAGATATTGACTAAAAAACAATCACTTAATGATTTGAACAGATTTAAACTTGAGTTTATTTATTGTAATTTTGTAACACAACAATTCAAATGTATTTGCTTATTCATTACGTCCCCATCAGCATACTGATATATTTCGGCAATAGTACAACAAAAAAATAATAATACTGATGTTGGGTCAAGTGTCCAGTAAAGGCGGTAAAAAAATGGCAAACTGTCAATTCAAATCCTATATTATTATTTGATTTAACTGAAAACTTCGATAAATATTTAAAATAATTTGATCACTGTTTGTTTGGCACTAGAAAATAAATTTAAAAAGAGAGAAAAAAGACCACAAGACCACAAACTTAAAAGTATAAACAAATTGAAACTAAACAACCTATGGGTACCCAAGTTGTCTACGCCCAGTGTACCTATCTAAGGTCGTGAAAGGAGAGATCACGTTCCGATCACTGGTATTATGCGGATGCCAAGTGCGGATTAGGCGCGTAACGTCAACAAACAAACAACTTAAGACATAACGTTTAAACCTAGTTTTTGCTGATCTGAATACCACATAATTTTTTTATGCCAATCGGTTAAGGTTTTATGGGGTACAACCGTTAACGCCACTACATTCGGAATTCATTGTAATGTTCTACTGAACATAAGCTTTAAACGCAGATAACACGATTCTTACAGCGCATAACTAGAATATTGTTGTTCATCATCATCATCAGCCCATTTTACCCCACTGCAGGGGCTTAGGCCTCCCCCAGGGTGAAGAGGTGGTTTGGAGCTTAAATCCACCACGCTACTTCACTGCGGGTTGGGGACTGTAACGACCGCCATCTATTAACAGCGTCCGGGACCGACTGCTTAACGTGCTCTCCGAGGCACGGAGTCAGTGATAGTTAATGTACTTAAGTCAGAAAAACTCATTGGTACACGCCCGGATTCGAACCATGGCCCTATGGCCTTATAAATTTGAGACAGGTTCGTTGCGCTCTGGGCTATCACGACACTGGGATATTGTTGTTCGATCGCAGTAAATCCACGATTTCGTGTGCATCAACCTATTGAGGTAAGTAGGTAAATAAAATAGAGTGCAGTATGGAGTGGCAACTGGCAAGTCGCGTGGGCAGCGCGCGGCGAGCGAAACATGACAGCTGATGGACATTCGAATTTCATTATTCTATTCTTGAATAGGCTACGAGTAACCTGAGATATATTAGTCATATATACATATTAACTGTTCGATCAAGCCATCTCTGGATACACAAAGGCATCAAAGACGATGTAAATTGCATCTTTTGCTAATATAAAAAAACTATCTTCGGCTCATAATGATATATGGATATATATTTGTATTTATATTTTGTGGGATGACAGTACTATTTCATCACATTATCCTACTTTTGAATAGTTATTTTAGCATAATAGATATATTCATAATATTCAGTAACTACCTGTCATTCGAGAATGATTTACTTAATGCTAAATTTAAGACAATTCTGTTATTCCATGTTGAATGTTTTATGGTAATTCTGAGTAATAAAAAGTTTTTAGAACAAATTAAAGTTTTCATATCTGAACATTGTAACAAGTCGGATGAATTGTTTAAGACGGATTAAAAAAAACTATTTTTTTTTTGTTACCTAATTTGATGAAATATTGCCGAAAAATGTGACAAATACAAGAAACTATAGTCATCATATTAATTTGTGCATTTTATTGTATCATTAAACAAATAAATAAGTGATAAATTGCAACAAACATCATATGTGCATATTCGAAACAGCATGTAATTAACAATGACTTATAGTTAGTAAGTAATTCATCCACGCTAGTTTCAAGATAATCATAATAAAGTAATAGTTGTAGCATAGAAAAAGCGGTGAAAAGCGAAAACATAGCACGTACGCTAATTAGTTTATTACGCCCCGTCGCGTGTCTGTTAAACCAATGAGATTTAAAAAATAGCGGCGAAATTAAAATACCACTCAGCGATCTTAAAAACAGTTATATATGTACAGAAAATATTTATAAAAAAAAAAACAAACTGTCAAAGACAAAACATGAAGTAGGATACAGCAATCAGAATAAAAAACCAAATCTCAATGCCTACAAATAAACAAGTAGGTATACTGATAATCTTAATAAATTGTCCATGAAAATTTATTCGGAGGTATAAATCTCTGAAGGGTTTCAGAGTAATTTAAGAAATTTCAATTATTTCAATTGACGCCGGAACGCAAGCCGCGCCCTGTCAATGTACTATATATATCATAGAGTAAATAAATTTGACAGCAGCGTTTGGTTTTAACTGAGTCATAAATGTCACTTTGTAGTATCGAAATTGTCAACCGCGATTTCGCGGGGGTGAAGGCTAGCACGCGGGGACCTCGCGGACTGAAATTGGGCTGAAATTTGCCAAAGATACACCAGCTAACTAGAAGAAAAGTGTTTAGACAATAAGCGCAGGAGAATGCTTCTAGACAATCTTTTTAGACATCTTTTATGATAAATATATATACACATATACAAGGTGAGATTTTAGTAACCGGCCAAAATTTTTCTAGATGTTAAGTATCACCAATAGATCTCATTACGTAAATAAAAAATATGGGTTTCATTTTCATAATGAATTATTTTATATACAGTGTTATTTTATAACGTTTGGTTGCCTTCTTAACGCTATAGTAAACGTACGCGCTCGAGGCCTTGAAACGGAATAAGGCGGTAGGCAAGAATGGTGACTAGAGTTATTGGTTTTTTTGGGAAAGGTTTGTGTAGTCATATCTCAATATTTTTCTATAGAACGATACTAAAAGGAAACAAGAGGGTTATAGATTTCCTACCAAAGATCATTATATTAAAATTTGGCTGGTCATTAAAACCTCATCTGTATACTGTGATGTCAAACTTGTAGCAACCGAGTGCGAGTAAAGTTAGGTATTTTTTTTAAATTTTCATATAAAATAATAAGTTGCCATGGCCATACACGGTGTTTGGTGCCAACCTGCAAGATTAGAAATGTCCAAAAAACAGTCGCTATTAGTTAATTAGTTAAAGAGGACTAGGTTATGTTTATTACAAAACTGTAGTGAAAATAGTAGGGTAGCGTTTTACGAATAAATCAATCTCCAGAACATAAATCGATAATTAAAGATAATCGATTTTCTTATTATATTGCACTTACACTTATTTTTCAGTGTTAAACTCCTCGTTAGGACTGCATGACGACGAAACTACAAGGTTCTGTAATAGCTTAATAGCTGTAAAGCTGTAATAGCAAGGGACCTTAAAATGACAATCACAAAGCATCCTGGAATGTCTAAGATGTTAGGAACTGCGTGACCGCATTCACAAACACTAATAGGGGCGTACCCATGTCATATAGGATCCGGAAATTTCGACGTATGAAAAAACGGAATTCAGCATCGTTATCTTCAAATTTTCTCGGCTTACAATCGTTCTTCATATCTACATTTATACAAAGATTCCCACGAATGAAATATGTTAAAGATAAAATGTACTGCAATTAGAGTAAGAGAAAGCTGTTTCCAACATATGAATCGTAAATATCTCAACGTCAACATCCATTCATATCAATGACCGATATTATTCTTTCGGACAATAGAATCTCAGTTTCCACGGCTTTTGTTGTTCTCTAACAATTTGGTCATATTTGTAAAGATATTAACATCAGAGTTCGTATACGCTCTGTCATTAGTAATTTGAATACCAATTCGTTAAATAGCAATGTCTTTAGTTCGGCCTGGTGTACCAGATGTGGTTAGGTTAAAAAGGTTAGAAAGGAAGGATAGTACATCCCACTCTAACAAATTACTCCAATAACCATAAAAGTACGGATTGACTAGAAGCCCTCGTCTACGTTTGCCGTCTAATCACTCATACTCTAGCTAGCTCGTGCAAGATGGCGAGTTTCCTTACGAGCTTAAGTCCACGAGGTCCCCGCGCACCGGTCTGCACCCCGCGCAATCGCGTTTAACATTTTTCAATACTGTGAAGTGACATTTATGATTCTATGAAAACCAAACGCTGCTGTCAAAGTTATTTACTCAATGCCAACAAAGCTCTCTAAAATTGGTCAGTTTTGTTTTGAAAGTACTCGTAAATACCTAATGTATGAAGACTTTAAGCCAAGTATTAAATAATTAAGTCATTATTTACAACCGCAATGTAAGTAAATAATAGCTATATTACATAGAATTACCGTGATTTTAAATCAATTATTTATCTGATGATACCATATCTTAGCAATCTGTATACGTAACTTAGAAAATAACTTTTTTTTATTGGACTCATAGCTATTATAGAATTTACATAAATACTAACATTCAATACGATCCTTGTGAAAGAAAAAAACGTTATATCATCGAAAGTCAAGATTTATTATAGACGATTACTGCCAACAGTTGTTCAATGATGAACGTTTACCATTCGTATAGGTTAGCGTGACCGAAAACTTTCGCCATTTCATAGCACGTACATGCATACGATTGAGTCATTGAGTCATCTTGCTTTGACGACTAGTCATAGTCATGTCATTCTAATGATGAAGCAAAGATTTCTATACGTCGTCACTAATGTTAAGAAATCGATCATTTTTAGTAACTACGGAGAAGAGCATGTACACAGAAAAAAAAAAGAATTCTGTTATCAAGAAATAATATTTTTTCTCTACAAGGGGTAAGTGGTGTTGTAAATATAATACGAGTGTCGTGATAGCCCAAAGCGCAGCGAAGCGGTCCAAATTTATAAGGCCACAGAGCCATGGTTCGAATCCGGGCGTGTACCAATGAGTTTTTCTGACTTAAGTACATAACTATCACTGACTCCGTGCCTCGGAGAGCACGTTAAGGCAGTCGGTCTCGAACGCTGTCAATAGATGGCGGTCGTTACAATCCCCAACCCGCCGTGGAGCAGCGTGGTGGATTTAAGTTCCAAGCCTCCCTCACCCCGGGGGAGGCCTAAGCCCCTGCGGTGGGGTAAAAATGGGCTGATGAAGTGAAGATACATTTCTTTTTCAACCTCGATCTACTATTAAAAGGTAGATATTGCCCAACACAGACAAATGATCTTGACGAATAAGTGAAATATAATTCAACCAAATACTGAAACCTGAAATAAAAAAAACAGTTCTAGTAGGTATAATATTAAATTGTCCATAATCCGTAATTATAACAATATTTATCATTAATTTACTTAATCCTAAATTAGCACTGACAGAGGCGTAAATATAGTTAGTCGCTAATATTAGCAACATTATAATTAGTATAATCCTTACTAATATTATAAACGCGAAAGTTTGTATGTACGGATGTAGGGATGTTTGTTACTCTTTCACGTAAAAACTACTGAATGGATTTTAATGAAACTTTACAGTATTATAGCTTATACATTAGAATAACACATAGGCTACCATTTATAAAGATATTGTAAGAATTGTCCAATATATAACGATTATTGTCAAGTAGGAAGAAATTCTGCCATCAGCGAGCTATTCTGGCGTGCGCTTTACGTTGCGTTATGTTACGTTACGTGCGCGTAACGTTGGAGTTACACGTATATAATGTATAATAAAAATGTTTATCTTAAATAGTGCTACAAAAAAGCTTGCGATAGCATATACCTAATTTTTATGTGTAAGCCATTATCTCTAAAATAGTGCACTATAAATACAATAAAAATGAATAGTTTATTTGTAATGAATGCACGTTTGGTAGTAACAAATTGATCCTAATATCAAAATAAATACTTTTATCGCTTCTGGTATTTAAAGAAGATAACAAACCGAGTGCGCGATATTATGGTGTGGTCTGGCGGCGGGCTATTTTTTTATCCCGGAAAAAGGGGTCCTGGTACAACTATGTAGTCCACGCGAGCGGAGTCGCGGGCGGAAGCAAGTAATATATTATAATATAATTACACAAACTAACTCAAACGAAGTTCTGTTACAAACTGAACTACTAAAAGTAATTTTGCTAATTACTGTTGCTGTGTAATTTGCTAACACAGATGACAAGTGCAAAGACTTTCATAATATCACAGGGGTCAACTGGCAGTTCAAGCCTTTATAAAACTACGACACGGAACGCTTAAATGAAAGGACTGGCCGATTTAGTATTCCCGAGGCTAATGCATCATTGGCTGAATGAAATCCCATATGGCGGCCCACGTGACTAATGCACATGTTAACCTACTTTTGAATCATATTGATAATTATGATCATTTGAGAGTATTACATTATCAAAGGATCTCTTGTTTGTACTTCATTGTTTTAGAATAGAGACATCGCTTTTGGCAATAAGTTATCAGCCAATGTTTACTGTCCTAATATATCGGGTGCGTTTTAAACCTCCTACCAGCTTGATATGGGTTACTAAAGTATATATAGTATAAGGCCGCTGACATTCAAACAATATTTGTTCTACAGAAAAGGGCTATTCGAGCTATATATAAATTAAAATCTAGAGATAGTGTAAAGGCTCATTTTAGAGAAAGTAACATTTTGACAGTCCCTTGTCAGTACATTTATGAAAACGTAATTTATGTACATAAAGACTTAAATGCTTTTTCTAAAGTGGGTGATGGCCATAACTTAAATACAAGACATAAGCATATGTTATCAATTCCCAGGTTCTGGGCTCAAAGGTTAATAATTCTGTCATGGGAAATTGTATCCGTTTTTATAATAAAATTCCAAAAGAAATGTTAGACTTGAATTCTAATCAATTTATAAAGCGAGTTAAAGTCCAACTCGCCAAAAATGTCGTGATAGCCCAGAGCGCAACAAACCTGTCTCAAATTTATAAGGCCATGGTTCGAATCCGGGCGTGTACCAATGAGTTTTTCTGACTTAAGTACACAATGTCACTAACACCGTGCTTCGGAGGGCACGTTAAGCAGTCGGTCCCGGACGCTGTCAATAGATGGCGGTCGTTACAGTTCCTAACCCGCAGTGGAGCAGCGTGGTGGACTTAAGCTCCAAGCCCCCCTCCTCTCCCTGGGGGAGGACTAAGCCCCTGCAGTGGGGTAAAAATGGGCTGCTGATGATGATGAAAGTCCAACTCATGCAAAAAGCTTACTATTGTGTTAGCGAGTATTTAAATGATAAGTGCGCATGGATATCATTTAAAGGTTGTAAGCACTTTAAATTAAAAAAAAAACAACAATGAAGGAAAAATAAACAGGAAGGAGATTCTTGCCGGTTCATCTCTATCTAGTTTTTGAACCGGTACCTAATCAATTTATTTTGACTTTCAATAAGTGTATGCAAACATCTTATATTGAATAAAAACTTTTTGAATTTGACTTGGACTATCAGATTTTAAGCACAAAATAAAATCATTTAATTTTTAATTCTGTAAAATTAACGCATTTTCACCACTATTCAAGGTGTTACCGGATACGATTCAAACGTGTGTTCTCCTATTGAACTTTTATATTCATCAATTTGGCAGATATAATTCACATTCCGTATTTTACATCAAAGTTTAAAATGTTGAAGGTTTTAAGCCAGAGTAATTTTACATTCGCAGTTTTTCAACTGGTCATGAGCGACTTAATAATTCGGAGTAACTAGAAAGTATGGAAGTAAAAGTTTTCAATAAAATTATTTGATATGAAAAGCGCGAAGGGAAATTGAGACATGACCGTGACTTGGGCATAACGATCCAGTACGTGTACATTGTCGATGATTCGACATTTCTTTTTATAATGACTTGATGACTGAACGTGAACGATTATCGACTACAGGATTATGATCTAATAGAAAGTTTTTTGTATTGAACTTTCACACCAAACTAAGTGATTGGAAACTAGTTAATTGCATCAACAATCAAAATCGTGAAGTTAAATAATTTACGCAATCAAAAAAAATGAACAAAAATTGTGAAATAATGACAATAAGGCACTTTTCATATGCAACTGACCGGTTAAATGAAAAAGGCCAAATTAAAATCGAAAACATGATACCTATAAATATAGTTGTTACTCAAAGTTGATAACTAGGAATAATTAACAAACTAATTAATGACTAAATAGACGGTTATCAGTTTGGGTCGGAATTGAATGAATGGGACAGGCGCCGAGTGAATGACCGCGAGGTAAACATTTACGTGGGCGAAGATCGTGACTCATTGACGGCCCACATCACTTTCGGTCACTTAGAGTTTAGGTTAATAATCTGAGCACTAACTTTTAGTGTAGATATGTAGTTCTAGTAGTAGGCGGCTACACCGGTCCGCCTTCTAGTGCCAAATTCGACCCTATTGTCTGTGGGTACGCCTAATTTGTAAGCGCAGTACAATTTATAATTTAAGTATGAAATTTAATTTTAGTGTAAAATGACCTTATATACTTATTCGAATTATCAGAGTTATCCGCTAATATGTATCAGCAATATAGGATCAAACGTAGACCATTTATTCAGTCTGAATAGTAGAAGGGAAAAAGATGTGTAAGAAAACAAAAGGAAAACTAGAGTTCTATGTTCTAAATTCAACAAACTCAAATCTATTTCGGTTTGGTTGGGCTTTTATTTACCAAGGCACTACACATTGACCCATTTAGGTTAGATCCAAGGTCATGAGCATTTGAATGACAGGGACAATTGATTGATAATGTTTGACGACAATAGGTTAAATGATGGTTGAAAGTGTTTCACGTGTTCTCCATACATCGCATCAGTGTTACCAAGACGTGTTTTCGACGTGACGAAAAGTAAATGACACAATAGTTTTTTTGAAGAATATTTTTTTGTAGTAGATAGTTTTTATGCTCCAGCCTAGTAATCCAATCTGCTATTTGTGAAGGCTTTATAATACTAAAATTTTGACATCTAGCTAATATTTCTTTGTCTCGTTCGTACATAGATTATAAAATCATTAAAATCTCTCTCAAATTGAATTCAGAATTGAATTCTTGTAGTTCCTTAATTTTTTTAATATTCTGTTTTACTTATCTATTCTCATAATTTTCCGATAAACACCTTAATCTTATTTATCCCAAATGTGTATTGTAAAATTTGAAAACAAAATTTATTAATAATAGCTTTTTAAAAATAATAATATTATATTAGTAAATGGAGAGGTAGTTATTATATTTATTATTTTAATTATATCTAAAAACAATAACTATCTCTCATATTACGATTCCGCATGTTGTGAGAGACAGACACCAGAAGTGATTCTGGTGTACAGTTTGACACTCATGTCAAATGTACAGAGATATATGTAGCCAAGAGATCAAGAGATGTATGGTTGGATGAAATCATTGAGGATGTTTCATTATCACAATAGATGTGACAGACATTATAGGAAATGAGGTTTAGCGGAGCGCACCAAAAACTTAAGTGAACTTTTGAACTCGAAACTACACTGCGCGGAGCCAACGATTGCTGAGTAACTATTGTTTCGTTAAACAATTAATGCTGTAATTAGCATTTAATTAAATAAAACATCTGTTCAAATAAATAATTTATGCAACTCATGGATTAATATAAGATTCACTATAATTTAATTCACATAGAGTTTTTCCCACATTTTAATATAAACAATGTATTCTTCATTTATTTCTTAATTTGGATTACAGAATATTAAAAAAAAAACTGAAGTACCGTTTTGAGAAGTACTTCGTAATTAAATTTCCGTTTAGATGTTGAATACAGTTGCAATTAGTAAATTACTTTCATATATTCTGAGAAGCAGGTATCTAATCACATATAATGAAAGCGGTAGGTACTACGTGACACGGAACAACAGCGACGACTAATAAATTGATTTACAGCAACACGGTACAACGGATAACGCTTCGTTACACCTGTGATTCACTTATGTTATTCATAAACGTACACTTACCGTTGTATTGTAGTCGAGAAGATTGATTACGTGTGTATTGTTATTACAACAATTAACTACGGGCATATCAATACGTGGTGTAACAGTACCGTCTATGTTTGGTCTTTTGTATGTGTAGGTATTCTGTAAAAGCACTCATACTCTATTCTTGATGGTGGTTATTATTTCAATTCAACTGGAATGCGGAATAACTTTAGAAATAATAAAAGGTTTTAAAATTAAACCTAGTTTAGCGATCTTGTAATGATATCTAGAAATTTAAATATCCGGATATTTGTGATTAAATCATAGTTCACGCAGTAGGAGTACTGCCGTTTTGTACACGACAGGTCCTCAAGGATTACAAAGTCAAAGAGGGGAAGTAATAACGACTATTGCAAAATGACATCTTAAAAAGGATTTGATTCAACCATACCAATCCATGTGTTGTGCGTATATTTTCTTTATAACTTCCGCCTCACAATACACTAATGACAGTAAGTAGTTTTCTTGGCATAAAATTTTCAATACGGTACTAATACTGAGAATATTACATTAATCAATAAACAATAGACTTTATACAGCATTGATTTAACAATTTAATAATAAGGATTTATAGTCGCTAACCAAAAGTGAAATAAAAGCGTCCGCAACGAGCGTGGGCTGATATGGCCGCGACCCAGCTCGGTTGTGCGCGTCAGTGCATGCAAATACTTATTACGGTTCGGACGTGTCACACTGTTTACGGGAATGTGACGAGAATTAAATCGTGATAATGTTCAAATTAAATTAAAAATAATCGGATAGCCGTCTGTAGGCATAAACTAATGTTAAATTATAATGTTTATATACCGCAAATACGATATTCAACTCTTTTTTGCGTCTTTGACGAGTAGTTTCACAAATTTTTATGACACAAGTCGGCATCGCGTACGTTTACTCGGCGCTAAGCCATTACACCGACTAAAAGCCGGTTGGAAGACTTATTGCGTTTTGGATGACTTCCTGCGCGGACACTTTAGAACGCGGACAGCACATCCAGTTATATTATTGGTATATCAATGTTATACATACACAAAATTTATAAACAAAATGACATCCGGTTAGAGTATGGAACTTATCTATACTAATATTATAAAGCTGAAGAGTTTGTTTGTTTGTTTGTTTGTTTGTTTGTTTGTTTGTTTGTTTATTTGAACGCGCAAAGCTCAGGAATTACTGGTTCAAATTGAAAAATTATCGTTGTGTTGGATAGTCCATTTATCGAGGAAGGCTATAGGCTATACTACATCACGTTACAACCAATAGGAGTGGAGCATCAATTAAAAATGTTGCAAAAACGGGAAAAAATATTCCTTTTGAGAGCTTTCGTCGCGCGCGGTGCGTAAACGGTTGACGTTAAGGAAAAATTATGTATTACGGAATTGTTCCCCTTTAAAAGTTCTAACCAAAAGTCCGCGACAGCATATGTGTATCTTTTAAGGTTAACTTACTATAACGTTTTTTATAACAATCAAATTTGTTCTAACATAATGTACTATTAGCGAAGATGTTTTTTAAACGTGATATTAATCCTTATCAAATTAAATACGTTAGTTGTCTTAAGCATTTCATGCATATTATAATTGCCCTTTACACCATACAATTTAAATTGATATCTTAGTAGTTTTTATCGAAATATGAAAACTATAGCGGGAGAAAATAAATTCGCTGTCTGCCTCTGTTCGTTAACTTTTTATTTCCAAACCACGCAATAGACTTTGATATGGTTTTCAGTAATACCTTTTTTTTTATTATCTTATAATCTATCTATATTTATTATAAAATAAAGTCTCCCGCCGCGTCTGTCTGTCTGTCTGAACGCGATAAACTCAAAAACTACCGAACGGATTGGCATGTTATTGACACCAATATACAGAGTGATTCAAGAGGAAGGTTTACGTGTATAATTTATTAATGTTTTGTGGAAATTTGTTGAGATATGACGATCATTATTAAAGAAGTCGAAAAAATCATGCCGGCTGGGAGCTTTCAGCGAAAACGCTGCCTAATCCTTATGAGTTATAACAAAATAATGCATGGAAGACTTGGTGTCTCTTTTATCGGACTAAAGAAAAGTCCGCGATGGCATATGTCGATCTTTTATGGATAGCTTACTATACCTATTTTTATGTTTAAAAAAATGGTGTCATATGATGAGGTAATTGGAAAGCAATTTATATAGATACATTAAATCATCCTTATCGAATTAAATACTTTATTTACTTTCAGCAATTCATGCATATTATTATTGCCTTTTACACTATACAATTTAAATCAATATCTTAGGAGCTATCGCGAAATACAAATATAGCGTGACAAGAAACTGGGCGCTGCGGCCACCGCGCGCCGGCCAGCGTGGTTAAGCTGAAGTTATCAATGTTGTATAAAGAGAATTATTGTAGTTTGTTTTTATGTATATATTCTTTACTTTTTCAAATATTTATAGAATTGAAAATAAAATACATTAAAAATACTCCAAGTAGGATGAATTTACGTTACATTTGAATCTAATTAAGTCCAATCCACATGTTTGACGCAACAAGCTCATAGGAAACTACGCAGGAAAAACACTACGGGTTATATGCTCTGCTACCCGTGCGAAGCCGGGACGGGTCGCTAGTAAGATAATAAAAGTTATCTTTCTTGAAAAAGAAGTTTAATATTATTTTTTAATTGCCTGACGTCACACATAGGTACACAGTGCGGTATTGCCGTCTCTGTCTAACAGGACATTTTAAACATTCATGACTTTGTTATTAATTATTAATTTTTTTAAAGACAGACATAGTCAACTATTGTATTTATTTATTTATTATTTCATATCAAGTAACACTAACACTAACTAACAAGTATAATTAATTCCCTGTCTAACGACCGCATTACTAAAAAAAACATTGTGACTATAACTTTCTGATCATGTTAACCAACTCAATAAAAGCCATGTCTTCGCTTTTACAATAAGATCATAGTTGACATTCAAGATTTGTACCTTATCAAGTTTAAAACAACAATAAAACGAAAGCTTCATTTTAAACAGTTCTTTTAACAGTTGCATTTTTTGTTAAAATAATTGTTGATTTATTTAAAAAATAAAAAATAAATAAGTCCCTCAGTTTGTGGCGTCGGTCGTATTCAGGTTTCACGCGAGTTTTCAAACTTATAAAATTTTACATACTACTGTAACTTTACGGATTTATACGTACGGACGTAGATACTAAAAGACAATGAACATATTTTGTGCGGTAAATGACCGTTGCCAATACGTTTTTATATCAGACTTTATCATTCAGTAAATCAGAAAGTGTGCAACTATGTTCATGGAACTGTTAAATCGTCATAAATATTCAAAGATCAGCAGTTTCCATTTCGCGCGCATAATCGGAAGTGTATCGAAAGTATTATGAATGCAAGCGAATTTTCTCTTTATATTTTGTAAATAGCAGGTTTCAGAGATGGATTATAATAGCTGTAGCTGAAACCAATAATTGTACATAGGCGTAAGAAGAATTTTTCACTCTTCTACCTTTTATAGAGATAGAATTTTGAATAATTCTTTTTAAAGGATGCTTGCGTTACAGTATAAATACCTATGTTAAATGTCAAGTTTATAGAGTAGCAGCGGTTTGGGGTGTGGGTTTATATACATATTAACACCCCTCTTCGGCCCGTAACAAATTGAGTTAAAAAATCGATAAAATACTATTTCTATTTTTTTTTTTACTTTACTTATATTTCTTTCCTCTTTTTTCTATCATAGTGATTGAATTTTCCAAAAGTCATTCTCACCGTATTCCGCAGTTCCAGAAAAAGCATGTGATCATCCTTTCCATGTGAAGACTATGTATATATAGTCGTAGTACTGATATCTATTTTTAGATAGGTATTTATTGTTTGAATAAAGTTCAAAGCCTGGCTGAGAGGTTATGATCCCTGGTTTAGATGTGAAGTTGTGAAATATTTAAATTAATTCGCATAAAATATTTACAAGGTATCTTGAAATTTTAATAAAAATTTTACTACACAAACCTATCTTCCTAGATCTGTTGGTATACAGACAGAGAACATTGCGGAAAAAATATTATAAAATAGATGCGCCAAATAATAAAAATACCTAAGTTCGGTTTCCAGGTTCAATATAGGTTATTCGAAACTCATGTAATGGTGAAACTTGGCGATAATAAGCAGAATTGTCTAAACAAGAAACGTATTTGTACTCCCGTTATTTCAACAGTAACAACACTGCAAATGAATTTTCGAAATAACCGCGTACATTTTGATCTGTCCCCAACTAAGTTACTGGCCAACTTAGAGTGATAACTTAAGTTTACGGACGCTGTTATTCTGTGCTTAGACATTCAATGTAAATTATAACTATTGAAAATTGTCAGGAACGCCGTTTGAAGTTTATCTGTATAGGAAGTTGTTGAAGCCATTATGGCACGTATTCGCGTAGGTGTAATTTTATGGAACATAATATTAAGTTGCCAGCACTCATGACCCAATCGGATTGAAAAGTAACATATACTACACTTAATACGAGCCAAATATTTCAATCTACACTATTATAAAGAAGTAAAGATTGTTTGGATGTAGGAGGTAATCTCCGAAACTACTCATCCGGTTTCAATAATTTTTTGACCAATATTTAGAATGAAGTTTTAGAATGAACACAGGCTATATATTATCGCGTCTGTCTGTCTGTCTGTTTGTCTGGGTGAATACATGTAGGGCCGATTTAACAACTTTATAGAAATTTGACATTTTCGGCTTTTTAGATGCGATTAGAGAAAAAGCCTATAACAAAACGATATTCGTGAATGCGAATTTGAAGTACACTTTAATAATAAACTAAAAATAATACTTGGCCTCAATAATTACATATATTACTAGGTATGTAGTATTTTACATTGATACGTATATATACATACAATAAATAAAATTGCTGTGTGTGTGTAATGATTGCGAAATAAAGACTTTTCTTATGTTCATGTGTTTATTTGGACGTAACCAAAACACAAACGTTTTTCAAATCTTTGCCTGTCTGTCTGCTTATTTGTTTATTAGGGTTCCAGAGTAAACTTGAAAAACTACGCGAACTATATCGCGGGCGTTACTAAGCTCACATATTTATTTACACTTTACCTATACCTAAACACGCATTCTTAATTTTTTTTTGTCTGTATGCCTGTTTGTTTGTCTGGGCTAATCTCCGAAACAGGTGAACCTATTTTGATGGGTCTCTCATTGGCTGATAGAGGACTTTCCGTAGATTGATTTAGTCTTCCTTTTATTCTGAAATATCTCTATCTACCTTTTATTCTGGAATATATCTATTCAATAATATAAATAAAACACAAGTGTCTATTGCGATATCAAATAAAAGCTTTTTCTTGAAATGTAAATAAATACGCCTAGGGAGAGGTGGGCATGGCACGGCTATATTATTTGTCATTTCCATGTCAACGCACCATTTCGATATTGCTTTACGGAGTCGACAATCTACTTTCTATTTTAAATACCGAATATGTTTAACGAATGCTCGATGACCAGATGGAAGTCGATTTTAAGACGTGTGAGGATTATTACCTAATTTGTTAAATAAATTAGGTGCTCAATTTAACTACTTGATACCATAAATAGATACAAGAAAATCTCATGAGTCTAAAAAGAAATTCACTAGACAGATAGGTAAGTAGGTATTACTATACTCGCACTTATTTTATAAAAGAAAAATAGTAGAAAATCAAAATAGAAACAACAATTAATACAATAACTACATATTCAATTTGTACCTATGTACCTACATAGACTTAACCAGGTATTTATGTAATAGGATTTTTTCACACCTGTATAATTTTTTCAGTGGTTGGGTAATATTTTTTTTAATTTAATTTTCTTAGGTAAAGTACAGATGTTGTGTATACTGGCAAAAGGACTTCGAGGGTTTGTAATTTTAGTTTTTTTTATCAATTTCTGTGACATAATATCTTGTTTCCTAAGAGTTTCCAATAGAATTTTTTATGCGTTAGATTACTAGGTAGGTACCTCTACCTACCCAAAATTGTATGTAAAAGTACCTAAAATGTACGTGTTCTGCTACGATTGCTGTCAAAAAAAAATGTTTTATTAAAACTGAATTAAACTTTCGTTTTTTGAAGAACACTTGTTGGCCTGGAATAGACACGGGAATAGATAATAATTTTTATTACCCGACTATTGAGAATTTAAAAGTAGGGTAATACGTTGCGCGCGTACGTATATATTACGTATATGTATGTACTTATATTTATTGGTAAGTATATGTATGGATGGAGGGTAATATATTTTGTGCATATATATATACTTTATGAATGTATATAAATATCTATGTGTATGTCATCTCCTACGACTTACATTCTTTAAATGGATTTATTAACTTTTATATGAGGTGTCAATATTTATATTAACAGGGAAAGGATAACGTGAATAAAAATCGGACGGTAAACACCTTAATACCGAGCGACATATTTTTTTTGAAAATACACTTCTTTGAAAATAACTAAAAATGTGGTAACAAAATAATTACAAAAGAAATTATAACTAAAAACATGTTCATAAAAACAGAAGTTAAAAAAATTAAAACTCATTACGGAAATAGAATTCATTATTATGCAAAACATCTACGTAAATAGTTAAAAAAAAAACACTAACAAGTTAAAAACAAAATTTCAAGATGTGACCTTACCTAAGTCGGACTTTTTGTAACGTTTTGTTATCGATCCCGATTTATCACAATACCTACCTACCTGCACTTGAAGGTTCTAGGATTACATATGTGGGAGCTCCGTCTCTGGTTTTGTTTAAAAGAAATGAAAAGTATTTTTATAAATTTTCGTTTTTAACTTTATAGCGTATTTTACAATATAGGGATTTTATTTTGTGAGGAGTTTTTTTTTAACATTTTCAGCGTTTTCATTTTATAAGGGTTTTCAACTTTTATAAGTAATGTAAATATCTATTGTGTAGTTAGTCCGCCTGACTTATAATAGGTACACAAACTGTCCAATTAGAATCTTTTATTTAGATAAGGATTTAAATATGTTTTGTTGGATTGGTCAGATAGAATTTACCTTCTTAGGAACCCTAAGGTATAGGCCTCAGGAAGAAAAGTATACAAGTTAAACTGATATTAATTAATAATATAGGTCATATAGGTCACTAATACTTATCGCTAATATTCCCAACATGCATGTCATAATAAATCACTACACACTTTGATTACACATGCTTACTTCCTTTATTTTATCTAATGCAAACAATTATCTAGTTTACAAATATTAAGCACGAATAACTACATCGATTGTAATAATCGATTACAATTATATAGACACTTTATAGCATACTAAACGTTCACCGATACTAAAACAATAAACCAGTATCGATTGTAGCATTCTGTCAAGACAAATTAAAAAAATAGGTAACTAACCTGTTAAAAACGCTAACGATCACCATAATGTCGAATACATCCCATAAAATAACGTTCGAAATAAAATTCGTGTTAAAACTAGTCACATTTTCACAAATGCACTAGATTCGATTTTTTTAATCGCGGTGTCCGTAGTCGCTGCACGGACAACACAAACGCCAGCATACAACACACAACAAGCAACTGCCGATTGCTGTTGGCGACTGACTTGTTTTTTTTATTGAAAATGAATGGTGATTGAAGGGGTGAGGCGCGGCGCGGGACGCTATGCGCTCTGCGCTGCCTGCGGTGCGCGAGCGCAACTCATCGCAAGAAACTCCAACCGCGTGTTTTGATGCATCATGCAGTCCGATTGACGCGTGCTCTTACGCGGAGTTGCCCGTGCATCGTTTTGGTTTAAAAACGTTACTTAGGTAGTTACCTACTAAAAACCTTCGTGTTTAGTAAAATAATAAAGTTTCCGAACAATATTAATATAAGTAATAAAAAAATACTTAATATTTCATTTTTTTTATTAACGTTTTACTCAATATACCTACCTACAACTACTTAGATCTATAATTTTTCATTCTTACATGCTATTAATTGATATTTTGTGTAGATTTTTGTTATCAATTCGTACATGTTAGTAGGTAATATAGAAAACCTCTACGATTGAGGACAAGTAGGTACAGCTTTATCCGATAGATGTTTTTACGTAACAGGCCGGTCGAAGTTATAGTAACAGGAATGAAGTGGGAATGAACATCCCGTTCAAACCCGCCTAACCTAATTGCAAGTTATCTATTCTAAATAAGTAGATCTTACAGTCGTAAGACTTTATTGAAAATTTATACATTATCAATATGTATTCTCTGCGTTAACAGATAGGTATATATTTGTAATAAGTAAACACCGTGTTTTCACTACTAACACTAATCTGCCACATCGATGATTTCCAAACGAACATCACTTCACATTTTATGGACAAATGTATAATAAAATAATAAATAATTTATTTAGGAACTATAAAAAAAAATTCACAAACTGTTTAAAACCTAAAAACTAAAACACGAAAAGAAATGGTACATTAACAAAAGGACGCAAATTTACAATGAGGTCCTCATGTTATGAGGGTGGCTGGTAAACTGAGCTCTGCTGTTTTTGCAATTAGGCAAATAAGAAAACTAACCGATGTGACTACAGCGAGGCTGGTTTATTTTAGCTACTTTCATAGCATAATGATATGGCATTCTGCTATGGGGAAAGGCCGCTGATATTCAAACAATATTTGTTCTGCAGAAAAGGGCTATTCGAGCTATATATAAATTAAAATCTAGAAATAGTGTAAAGGCTCATTTTAGAGAAAGTAATATTCTGACAGTCCCTTGTCAGTACATTTATGAAAATATAATTTATGTACATAACAACTTAAATGCTTTCTCTATAGGGTGGGTGATGGCCACAACTTAAATACAAGACATAAGCATATGTTATCAATTCCCAGGTTCAGGCTCTCAAAGGTTAATAATTCTTTCATGGGAAATTGTATCCGTTTTTATAATAAAATTCCAAAAGAAATGTCAGACTTGAATTCTAATCAATTTATAAAGCGAATTAAAGTCCAACTCATGAAAAAAGCTTACTATTGTATTAGCGAGGATTTAAATGATAAGTTGACATGGACATGCATGGACATCATTGTAATGGTTGTAAGCACTTTATATTAAAAAAAAAACAGTTAAGAAAAACATATATTTAAATAAAATAAACAGGGAGTAGTTTCTTGCCGGTTCTTCTCCTTCTAGTTTTTGAACTGGTACCTAATCAATTTATTTTGACTTTCAATAAGTGTGTGTAAACATCTTATATTAAATAAAAACTTTTTGAATTTGAATAGCCATGACAATAAAATAACTAAATACTTAGATAAATGAAACATCAAATGGGCCCTAGTCCCCACACTAGGATTCCCTTTGTCGTGGGGACTAGTAACTGATATCTTAAAATTCAGTTAATTACCTGTTTTAGAATAAGATGGATTCTGAGAAACTTCTGTCTGTATTTTACACTTGTTCGTTATTTTAACATACAAAACCCTCGCTGCATTAATTCATCTCTGATATTTCTCGTGTACCTACCTGACATGGAACAACACGCCTCGCCACTCACGACGCGACGCATACAAATGTAACCTTATCAACTGCATGTCGCGAAATATTTCATTACCCCGAGATAAATGACGCGACGGGATGTGAATTGTACACCACTCGACTATTCGATTAACGGTAGGGCAGGTAAATGGAAAAGCTATGAGTATTTGTTTGAATAAATATTTCGCTGTATAACTACGAGGATATAAAAACTGGTCAAGTGCGAGTCGGATTGGCGTCCTGAGGGTTACGTACTGTTACAGAACGTATTTGCCTATACTATAGCATATCGATGACTATAGCTTAAAACTAGTCAATTTAAAAATACTAACTAGACTGATTTTAATGATATCCATGTATTTCTTAAATGGGATATCATTAATAAATAATAAAAATATAATAATAATAATATAAAATAAATAAAAATATATGAAACTAATTAAAATTTTTATTATAAGCCATAATAGGAGCCACAATAATCTGTGAAAATGTTAGCTAACCCAGGCGCCCTGCCCTCTTTTGGATAATTCGGCGCCGACTACTCACGGACACTCAATATTATTGATAATTTTTTTTTGTAAATATCGATTTACAAAAATATATTGTTCTATTAGAATTTTGAATAGTGTTGTTAAAAGGGTATGTTATAAAATTTTCTTATCGTCCAAATACACGTAAACACGTCTTGAATATAGCCAACGGACAAAGAAAAGTTTAAACTTTCAAGTCATTTCAAGTGTGTCCGACTCTAAAGGACAATTCAGGGCAGCCAATGGTTGTAAATTTTATTGTAACAACAGTTTACATGTACAATGTTTCATAATTCGTTAGAAACTGAAAAATGTACATACTATATCAAGAAGAATGCGGAACCCGCCGCGCTTCAATCAAAATTGCACTTGATTGAAGTGAATGGAACTAATGTCGTTTCCTTTAAATCGTCATTACAGTACGACACTACTTAGAAGTTACATCGACGCATTTAATCTTTAATCGATTTTACGAAATCGATCATTGATAAAGTACATCGATGCGACTTCTTAGTTATCTCGTTATGTGAAAACATACAAACACACATCCTCTTACACGCATATACTCTCTCCGTTCCATCGCAATGGTAATGGTAATAAAGAAACCTGGATTTTAACATACCACAGATGTGTGTTTTATTCACTACTGATTATATTCACTTCCAATATACACCTACACAAAACAGCAGTGACAGACAGACAGAGAGACAGACGAACAGACATCGAATTGACTTCATAATTAACATTCGTTTCACCAGTGATTAAACAGTTACGGATTCTTACGCACTTTTTCGATATTAATTGGTATCGGTTATTAAAAACCCCTTATATGATATGAACAGGTCATTAATCACCTGTCCAACTCAGTAACGTTTATTTTAGTTTATACAAAATATTTTGACTAAAATAGGTCTAAAAATCTGTCAATAGATGGCGGTCGTTACAGTTCCCAACCCGCAGTGGAGCAGCGTGGTGGACTTAAGCTCCAAGCCCCCCTCCTCACATATAGCTAGATTAAAGTATAAAAATAAAACCGGTCAAGTGCATTTATGGCCACGCACACTATAGGATTTAAATAAAGCATTGATTTTGTTTTAACGGTTTTCACTTTTACTGTATTGAAGTTATTAGAACCAATTTTGACTGGACGTACTCATCGATATAGATCTACAAGATTTTTTTCACATTGTTAAATGTTTCGATTTCTGGGTGCCGTGAAAAGCTAATTTGTAACTGAATATTTCAGAAAAGGGAGGCTGACATGCGGTCTACAATACAATTATTTCATTTTAGTACAACTTTGTACTGATACATCATATGATGGGATAAGCAGAAAAAATATTTCGTCCTCATTCGTCGACGCTCCGTCGTCAATATTTAGAAAGCTTAAAATGGATATTATGACAATTAATAAAATATCAACTGTGCTGTTCTAAATACATTTATTATTTAATTGTAATTTAATGTAGAAACTTACGAACGTGTGCCAGACAGGACAGACGGTCTAAACTATTAGGTTTCCGTTTTTTGCTTTCGGATCCAGAACTCTAAAAACATATCTAAAGTTTGAGCTATTTGTTCGGTCGGGAACATTCGACTGTTTCGGGAAAGACCAACGTTAAACGATCGATATTTAGTACATCGATCCACACATTAGAAGAAAACAAAGACGAAACCATTGAGTTTATAGCAAAGTAATTTGTCAACATCTTATCAATTAATTGTCGAATCGGATGTGTATGATATTCCGCGATTCTATGAAATATTTTCAAACAAAAGGTGATCCACAAGCCATAAAAATTCGAACTAAAGTTTACGTTTTCAGACAAAAGTGAACTAGGCCTCATCTAAATTCTGTAAAAATACAATACTGTAAAACTGTAAAGATTCCCAATAAACGCATTACTTAAATTCCTATGATAGGTCTTCGTGTTTTTAACATGGACGAACGTAGAGATGCCCTTTTGTGACAGGAAAAAAGTCAGCAAAAATTTAAAAAAATACGCTGTAGACCAACTACCTATACATCAGTTGATGATTTGAAATATTCGCAGTGAAGTAACTTTACATAGTAAATATCTACATAGTAATCCAAATAATAATTAAGGAAAAGTTTCTTCTAAAAATTGTCACAAATTTTTGTAAAAACGATAAAACAGTAGGCTGTGTCGTACGGCAAGGTGATAATAATCGCCCAGTTCGTCTTTTTTTAGATTGTTTCTCTAAAAACTAGCTAAACTAGTTTAAAACTAGCTTTAAAAATAGCTTAAAAGAAAGAAAAAGAGAGGACATAGAATGAAAGCGGGGGCTTATGAATGGGAAGCACATGTGAGACACTAAAGGATAGGTAACTTAGTGTGTAGGAAAGAGAACAGAGGACAGAGTATTAGCGTGGAATGTATGAAGAGTGAAAAGCGAGTAGACTCTGGAGAAGACCATAAGGGGTTTCAGCGAAAAAAAAAATCTGACTTAACCAAACTTAACCTAACCTTACTAATTGTATTAGATTAAGAAAACGTGTGAGACAAATGTTAGATTACGTGTAATATAAGATAATGAAGAATATAAATATTGTTAAAATTGCTAATAAAGGTCATACGAGAAATACGTGTATAATTTACCCGAGGCGCAGACGAATTCCATAACTCGAACCGACAACGCACACTTTACTGCATTATACACTGCCGTCAATTTTGTTACGCTATCGATCGATGCTCTATGAATAAAACACACAAACACAAATCTGTATGCAGTTTTTAAAACCATAATTATAAAAAAATATTCAATAAAACTACAACGCCCTTTTGTTGTTCAATACCATGAAAATAAATTGTACCTATTATATACGACTATCTCGTAAATAGAAATGAATTAAAAGTTTGACCGTTGATTAACTTAACCCTTAGCTCATCTTTGGTGTGGCTTTAGCATTAAGCATAACCTAAGTAAATATGCATATCATGAAGTGTGGTGCAACCAAAATATACCGAGGTTACGAAGTTTTATATGGCTCCGTCATTGACATGTTTATGCAAAACTGACTACAATTTATGAATTTTAATTTAATACCTACCTTTCCTATTTTAATTTGATTCCTGTGCAACAAAAATCCTTGAAATAAATCGATAAAAAATATTGTGGCAAAGCTGAATTGTAATTCCTCACCCTTTAAATTACCCAAAGAAGTACATTGACCTTTTATTTGTGTAAGGAACGACAAGTAGCAACAAAAGTTGAATCTCGACCCCGCGTCGTCGGTTTACAAAAGAATCAAAACCTCATCGACAAAGGAAGTTCGTTACGCTGACCCCTAATTAACGGAACCGTTCTAGCGTTATTCCTAACGATTTCAAATATAAAAATATGTTCTGAATTTAAATATCTAATCTGCTATATATATGTATCTAATGTAATATTATTCTATATACACTTTATAGGTGTACTTTTGCCTTGTAATTTCAAAGCCAATTTTTTTTTAGATGTATTTGTAAACAAAAGAAAATATTTAAGTATTTGTAATAACAAAGATAGAATTTCATACCTTTTTCAAACAGGTACTAACAGATAAAGTGATTACTCGTTGTAGTTGAATACTTACCTGAAACAAAAATCTGAATTTCAATAATCATACACGTAAGGGCGAACAATTAAAAAAAAACAATAAAATTAAAAAAAAAACTTAATCATTATTATTTAGTATTATTTTCTATGTTAAATATTTGTAACTGCTTTTGGGGATTATGATTCTGATATATGCCAAATAGTTCTAGGCTTGTTTCTACTCCTATGTTTTTTTTTTAAGTTCGTATGTGATTCGTAATTTCCATCTGTTTAGTGCGTAACTCATTTGCTATAGATAAATAAATATCGTGATAGCCCGAGCGCAGCGTATCTATTTCTGGTTTAAGAGGCCGAGGGGGCCTGGTTCGAATTCGAGCGTGTACCTCGTGTCTCGGAGATTACGTAAATTCGGACGTGTACCAATGAGTTTTTACTGACTTAAATACATAAATATCACTGACTCCGTGCCTCGGAGCTCACGTAAAGCTGTCGGTTCCGGGTGCCATCAACAGATGGCAGTTGTTAAAATCTAATAACCCACACTGGAGCAGTGTGGTGGATTAAACTCCAATCACCCTAACCCTGGGGGAGGCCTAAGCACCTGCAGTGGGGCATTAATGAGCTGGTGGAAATGGAAGATAAGTAGGTTATTAAACGAATACAATATATTGTTGTGTTTGGTTTTTGTAAGAGGTGCCAATACATATAGTTGTAAAAAAGTAAATTGAGAACCTGATTCTGCAAGATCACATTCTAGTTTTTGGCACCTGTTTCGAATTTCATTGTGATTTCAGCATAACTTGTTTCAAATCAAACATTCCGATGAGAGCGTGATCAAGTCTGACAACAATATTTGCATTCAACGGATGCGCCTTGCATTTATAATAATTAATTATATTTGGTTAGCATAAATATTAATATGAGCATGCCAAATGGACGAGCTGTATCAGAAGTATATAATCAATGAATAACAACAACAAGTTGTAATGAAAACCAGCCAAAAGCGAGTCCTGGTCCTGATCTATTCAAAACGTGAAATTTCTGCTACAGGTATGTAAGTTACGTTCTCTTTGTATTTACTAAATTATCTAACTAAACATATAAACATAGACAGAAGAAAATAATAGATCTAATGCGGCGCCCCGCAGAGAAATCTTTGCAATAACGGGTGGCGCGTGTTGCTGCAATCATCGAATGTACGAGTGCCTACTTTAATATGAAATTATAGACCTGTAACGGTCTCTTGTTCGGAGGCTGGAGGGCTCGCGCTCGTAACGTAGAAAGGCCACCTATAACTATTTAAGATTATGTGTTATGGCCAAAGATCAATTCAATAACAAGATTGAAATGGAAATCGATAGTAATACTACTGATCGATTGGCTGAGTGGTTAGAGATCGTAACTGTGTAGCCGAGAGTCGCGAGTTCGGTTCCCGCTCGGGACCAATATTTGTGTGTGTGAACGTGTCTATTTCTTCCGTGTCTGGGTGTGAAAAATCTGTATATGTATATATTACAAAAGAATAGTTTAAGTATGTACATCAGCTACCTGGTACCCATAATACAAGCTTTGCTTAGTTTGGGGCTACATGGCGCTGTGTGGGATGTCTCAGCTCAGCTCAGGTATTATTATTATTACTAATCTGCTTCTTATCGATAAAAATAGATATACTGAAGGCCCCGAATTGAATCGATATGTTGGATTTATATTTTAGTGTCGGGGTCACACACGAAGGGGGTAGGTGCCCGATAGTAAATGTTTGTGAGTGTGGTAATACTGATACTCAAAGCAGAGGGAACCTTCGAAAGAGACCACTGTGAAAATTAAGGAGTAATTACAACGCTTTTCAGTCGTTCTCTATCAGAGTATTTCGCCATTGTCGATAATCTGAATATTACAAAATCCTTTGATATCCTAGTTATTTTCGAAAGTAAAAGTTATTTCCAAACCAATCCAATATCGAGTATCATTTCAGTAAGTTAGTTGTGATCGGAGTTAGTTGATTATTCTGGTTCGGTACATCAAAACAAGCTTAATTTTATTGTTTTCCAATCTCCCCTTCTAACGAGACGGTAGGCAGGCCGAGTCTTTCTCGCACAAAGGGAAGGGCAAATTTTTTACTACTTAATGCGTTTCGGACAATAAACATCAAAATACCCGTATTTTATGTGGATGACCCAGTAACGCCGGCCGCGGTTCCCACATAACGGACAATGGGACACAAAAGGATGCTGTTACTCACACAGTTAACTCTTTGTTATTATAAAACTCTGTTAATATATGGACTTTCTTATCTATGGGGAGTTTGTTTCGTCACGAATTAAATTAACGTCGATTTTATTTGCCATTTTTAACGTTTCATTTAGATATCTCAAAGTGCCTATGTGTCCAAAGAGCTAGTCGCAAACTTCTTATAAATATCTTTTTGAAATATAAATATTGTGACAGCCTGTCGAGATATACCGTAGGTTTATATTAATATCCAGTTTCAGTTTTCCCTTGGGGCATGAATATCTCAAAAATCATGAAATCTAGAAAATATCTGCAGACAAGTAGCTCTCATCGTAAGCAAAGCGACGCAGAACTGCTAAAACGTTGGAATGTTTCGTTTAGACTTACAAATAAATTAGAAAAAAATTACAGATTAAATATAGACTTTATTTAACACATCACAAACAGCAAGTAAGGTGCTACAACCATTGCTACAACCCAATATTGCTCTCCGTATTAGAAAGACAATCTAGCAAAACGTCTTTGTGTGATGAATGACGCAAAAGCAAGATGTCCTTCTAGTAACACGTCTGACATTAAACATCGTCATATTGATAAAACGTCTAAAACGAGGAATCATCAAAAAAAAGTGACTGGTACACTGGCAATGAAAAAAAAAGAATCTTTATAATAATAATTACTTTGTTTTGAACATAAATAATAGTTTTTTTTTTAACTAAACATTGTACTATATCATAAACTGTTTTTTTTTCAAATAGATTAAAATCAAATGAAAATTCAAATTTAACTTAAATATTATCACCGAAAATAATGCGTTTTATAGGTATGTGATTCACGTTTAAAATAAAAAATAAACGGTAAAGTCTCCTCTGCATTTAATTTAGTCATTTCCCTCTGGTATTTGTCTTTTTGGAAAACAATAATATTTTTTTTTCTGTAAAGAAAAATAATTTGACATTTTTTATTGACAATTAAAATACGAAATATCATAGTTCACTATTAAAATGGCCAGTACTAATGCCAGTTAACAGAATCTATTTTATTATAGGTAAGGAAAACACAAAGGAGTATTTATCTTGAGTAGTTTACTTACTGCCCACAATAAGTACAAAGGCCCGGCGAGAGCCAGATCGGGCCCCGGGTGTAAAACATTGCGGGGCCCACCCCACCTTACTTTGCAAAAATATCAATTAACCGGGCCCCGTTTCTTAGTCCGGGCTCTGGTGGTACTACTACCCTTACACCCACCCTATCGCCGGCCCTAGAAGTACCTACCTACTGATTGATTGCATTCAAATGTAGTAGGTACATAATGTATAGATTCCTCATTTCAAACGTTTTACCAAAATGACGATTTTTAATATAAGACGCTTTGCAAGTGGGATGTCTTTTTTGCGTCGTTCATTCTACACAGACGTTTTGCTAGATTGTTCTAAATTGTTGTAATTGTTGTTGTAAATGTTGTTGTATCTAGATTGTACACTGTAACAATCTACTAGAAAAAGTTGAATTTTTTCTATAATATTAGAACATCCTGTAGCTATATGTCAAATCTTATTTTGTAAGCAAGTGATGACGGTACAAGTGCATAACAAAGAATACAAAAGATGGGTCGGCATTAGTACACTGTTTTGTGTCTGTCTAAAATACCCTGTACTCCCTTAGATAAGTTGTCTGTGCTTAGATATTATTATATTTTCCAACGAGAATCTGATATCATTTTGGAAATCGATACTTTTTAATACAATTAAAATTTAGTAACGTTTGCGAAAATAACTTAAAGTTTTCTTGTCGGTGAATACTGCGCAAATAAATATTTCAAAAAGTTTGATGAAGTAACATGATGGCCTATATACTATAACACACACACACACACAATCACAACAACGTCTAGGTCCCAGACTAAGCAATAGCTTGTATTTTGGGTACCAAACAAAGACACCACATACATATAACAACCAAGACCCGGTGCCAGTATTAATATTCATCATATAAATACTGACCCGACCTGGGATTCGAACCCGGGACCTCCAGCTTCGCAGGCAGGGTCGCTGCCCACTAGGCTAAGCGGTCGTCAAACTATAATTCGATTGTTTAAAAAAATTAGAGCAGAAGATGCTATTTTTAATGTCATTTAAATTGCCAATGTAAGTTGGATTCAAAGTTAGACTAACTTCTGACCATAGTGCATAGAGATACCGCGTTGTATTAACAAAAATGCAAGCAAAACAATATACGCCGTATACTTGTTGATGTTTTGAAATGTTCGCTTTGAAGTTAAATTTTGTGTAAGCCACATGTGAAATTCGTGTTGGAAAAGAGAATAAAAATTCTGATATTACGTTTCTTGTGGAATTCAACAAAATGTTTCTTTAAAACAATGCTAATGACGTATGGTCTGTCTCATAACTGAATCTGAAATTCAGTTCAGGTTTTCGATCATTTCGAAGTATATGGGACGCTCAATCTTGATTATCATGCTATCGCTTCTGACATCATAAAAACTGTAAGGGTTCCTTTTTTTGCCATTTGGCTACGGAACCCTAAAAGTCAAACTGAGGTCAACGGCTTTATAGAAAATATCTACACACAGTTTTAAACTTTTTCGAAGAGTAAACTAATAAAATAGTGTATTTTAATAAAATACTTCGAAACGGTTTTAGATTAGCATCCCTTGATGAAAAATGTATATTTCATTATTAAATTCTTTTACTTTCCCAGGATAATAAATTTTGAAAATTACAAAATTATTATAGAAAAATTAATTTCAAATTAACGTTTCTTACTACGGGTTCTTAATTTTTAACTCTAGCTTTAAAGCTTATACTTTGTCTTTTACAAAAATGAACGTAAGAAAATGCTTTAAAAGAAAATATTTAAATTGTGATGTCAAGCTAAACGTCCGACTTACGAAATAGAAAGCTTCTCGAATAATAAATGCGTTCGGGACTTAGTCGCATAATGACGAGTTCTTTTTCATTGTCTCTCATAAATAACGTTATTTATGAATACCAATAGTAAATAATAATTAATCATAGCTTAAACGCATTCATTTGAATACTAAAGTGCACAAGAAAAGCTTTTAAAGGGATTGTAATGTCTCGTTGAACATCGCAGCTTTGAATGTTGAGTGAAGGTCCTAAGAATAAATGAAGAATAAGGACAAGTCGTTTTAGTCATCATGCACAGATGTTCATTTTTATACAGTTAGTACGTGTTCTAGTTCAAACCCTAACTTTTCAGATATAGATACTGTACTGTATCAAAAGCATGCCACCTTCAGCATAGTTGTGTATATATTTAGTGACAGTTCAACGTTATTCCTAAGACGTCAAGAGGTTTACTATCCATGGTGATATCCTTTGATTAAACCAGAAGGATATACAAAAAAAGTCGCGTGTGTAATGTAAGTTCTATGACAAAGACGTAGTATACAATTATTTTAATTTTGACGGGTATTAACTCCTTTTCATATATATTTTTCAAATAAAACCTCCCAAATATAAAACTCAACGGACGGCTGACCAAGAAATCAAGGTTTACTTTATTTGTTAATAGGTAACAGTAAAGTAGGTTAACGTGTCGTGATAGCCCATAGCGCATGAACCTGTCTTAAATTTATATGGCTATAGGGCCTTGGTTCGAATCCGGGCTTGTACCAATGAGTTTTTCTGACTTAAGTACATTAACAATCACTGACTCCGTGCTTCGAAGAGCACGTTAAGCAGTCGGTCCCGGACGCTGTCAATAGATGGCGGTTGGTACAATCCACAACCCGCAGTGGAATAGCGTGGTGGATTTAAGCTCCATACCCCCTCCTCACCCTGGGGGAGGCTTAAGCCCCTGCAGTGGGGTAACATGGGCTGATGATGAAAGTAGGTTAAGATTCTATAAGTAATATATCTTCACGATAAATAGGCGACGCAAGTGGGAAGAAGCGATGCGGTGGAGCAGAGGACGCTTACCGGCGATCATACTTTAGTGTAAACCACTAAAATATAAACACTGGATTGTACTGGAGCGATACTGCTTAATCCACATATCGTCAACAACAGGACACAAATCTGTCTAAACTTCATTATGATTAATGGAGTGAGTCTGTACAGTAAGTCGATCTGTGCGGCTCTAAAGTTAGTCTTAAAACCGTTCATAGAAGCGGTTGTATCGCGTCACTGGTGTATTGTGGCGCGGAATACAAACTAGAAATATTTAACAGACAATTTCAGTTTAAGAATACTTAATATCTGCATCAATTTTGACTTGCCACTTCAAAACAATAATTTATTAACGAAATAATATAGCTAACACTTGGCTAACACGAAATATAAGACGTTGCCATAATCGAATTAGTTTACTGCGTATGCCAGGGATTTGCCAAGTCTTAGCCTGACGTGAATTCTGATATTGCGAAACTAGGCTGAAACTTACGTGACCGGGGATTTTGAACTAGAACCCAATTAAGGTCTACGATTCGTAGCTATAATGGTGAAATATTATTTTGTTGATGTTGGACAAATAAACGTTTAAATAAGTTTCTAGATTTATCTACGTATTCTGGTTATAACCACAAGTTGCGTGTAAATTTTAGACACAGTGAAATAATTCACTAATATGTATTTTTGTAAATTCCGCACGTCACAGTGACAACTTATTTATTTTTGAAATGTGACCTTCGCGGTGCCTTCGCGTTGTTATCACTCGACTATTACTAGCTGACATTTTGAATCGATCTGACACGTCGTCAAACGCACATCTTTTTATATTCGAAGGGTTGGACGTTCTGTTTAGGTATATCTACTATAAACTCCGACCGACAATTAATTGTAATTTGTTTTTCACCGAACTTTTTGTCTTACAATTATTGTCTATTTGTTATTGTTAGTCAAATAGGTCACAGTTACATTAGCATTTATAATGAAAACGTAATTAATTTATTTTAACCCATATTATTATTATTGTAAATTCAATTGAGTGCATGAAAATATATATATTTACAATAAATATTTCCTTAAAATAAATATTTTATTTCTTTTCTAGATATTTCAAAAATTGCTTATATTAATCCTTGCAATATAATAAAATTATGATTGTCGATTGGGCTAAACGATGGTTAAAGGAAATTTAGTCAAATGAAACTCAAACAACGGTTTTTACATAGCTTAGACGAATTCAAAAGGGGCAGAAGTAGCCTTGAAGATGACGACAGAAATGGACGCCCGCCAACAGCAGTCACTGCAGAAAATATGTGGTCTACTGTAACGCTGGTGCAAGAAGACCTACGATTCACATATAAGGACATAGGTACAAAGAATCTTAGACACAAGTTCGAATAGTGTTTATTATAGGTACCATCGCATATGAACATCTTGGCGACATTGATGCTTGGCGTAAGAAAATTTTGACACATTGGACACCATATGCTTTCCGAAAATGAAAAAGTTGCCCATGTGGATTGATGCCGAGAAATGCGACTAGATTACGAAAATGGGACAGAAAGGCGTGTTTCTGAAATTATTACCAGCGACGAATCGTGGATATATCAGTATGATTCGGAAAGCAAGAAGCGTTAGTTGATATGAGTGTTTTCAGGTGGTCAGAAATTACGAAGGCATCAGAAGATTGGCAAAAAATTGTATCCATTTTCTTTTAAGGAATGGATATCTTGCGACATCATTTATAAAAGTTTACAAAGCTGTGCAGGAAAGCGACCGAAGACCGGGCTTAAGGGAATCGTACTATACAACAATGAGTTCACTTCACACTCCTCCCTCGAAATAAGGCGTTTATTCAAGAATCTGGCATTGAAACTTCACCTCATCCATCTTACGGTGCCAATTTAGTTCCCCACGGATCAGCCATTTCTGACATGTCGGAGAAAGACTGGAATAAAGTTTCCAGAGCTGGTTTAGGTGGATGGAAATTTGCTTAGACAATTATGGACAATACTTTATCATGGGTCAATCCATATACTATACAAAAAGCAAAGAAAAGGTATGAAAGAGACTATAGTAGAACTATGCAAAGTCATGTTACGATTCGTCATAAAAATTTGCGGACCATAAGTTACAATGGTTGTGCCACATCCATGTAATAATATACGTTTATCAGTGCCATTACGTAAAAAATAAAATTGTCTATAGTACCTACAGGGCATTTTTACGACCTACGCAAAACAGGGTTGTACTGATCTTATTTGCAAAATATGCACTGGAAATTTTATTTCTTTATTACAAAATGTACATATAACTGTTTTTTAAATAATTCTAAGATAACTCTTTTAAAATACGTAATTTATAAATTATATATACCATTAAATCATTCGTTTTCATGGTATCCGGTGGGTGCGACCACGTTATTTTATTTCAAAAGTCAGGCAATATAAAAACACGTATAAAAATCTTTATCAAATGAACATTTCCTCATACCTGATACTCTGTACTAATAATTAAGTAAGATCAAACGACAAATTTTAAATAAGCGCACGTTATTTGGGGAGGTACATGTTTGAGGACAGAAACTTGTCATTTCCATCTTTTGAAAGAAAATAGTCTATGTATAGATGTCTCATTCACTGTAACGAGTCCCCTCGCTCGCGAAAGACGCGCAAGTCTTCTATTGTTCCCGGAGTAATGCCTGTCAATGGAGGTGTGTTGTTTTATCGACGCAGCAAGTGTTATAAAAACTTAGTAAAAAAAGTGCTGTCCTTTTTGTTTTTTTTGTCCTTTTCTCGTCCTTACCATTCTTAATGTGTCTTTACCAATTATACAATTTCACCTTATATTTTTATTTCAAATCCTTAGGTTCATATAAAAAAAGTTTCCTTGCTAGCCTTGGGGATTTCCACCACCTAGTATTTAACTTAAAAATGTTTTATATATTCGTGTCTTTATCCGTTTCTGACGTGTCTTTACCATTTAATCGTTGCTAAATATTTTTCGAATAGACGAACATAATGAGTGCACCAAGGCTTAATAGTTTTGCAAAATACATCTATTATCCATAATGTATACAAATAGCCTGTTATCTGAAAGTTTTTACGAAATAACTAAGTATCCGTATTTCAGAGAAATACTCTACAACACTAAAAAACGTGCGTTTTAAAGCAGAGTTCCGTAGCAGCCACTACCTGTCACTTTGTAAGCTTATATTTCGCGACTACAGTAAAAGTTAGTACACAACGAAATTATCAATATGTTGGCTTGCACTTTACGTATTTAATGACATTCTTCTCAATGCATCCCTATGATATTTTAGGTACCTACCTATAAGGTGGTAAGACAAAAAAAATATAACGTGAGACAAACCGACAGGGCAATACTATATTACTAATCCTTGGGGTTACAAAAATACGAAAAGGGGTTCAATGAAAATATTAGAATGCATATTTGAGCATGTGAAGGTATCGAATTACGTGCGGCTATTGTATCCTTTGGTCATTCTCAATTCATAATATTTAATAGCTTGAATTTAGGGAGTCCTTTGCATATACTTATTTGCAAGTTGTTACAATTATAAAAAGTTCTGTAAAATAATACCTAAAGGAAATATATTAATACCTCAGACATCCTAGCGCCATACTAGTTTCAAACTACCGTTCCAGACAACTGATATAAATACTTAAATAATCTTTGTATGACATTGTATGTGCATAAATGTATATTATACTTTTTATATAAATATATAGATATTAAGATTCTCTTAAGTATAATTATTTGTAAATGAACACCAAAAAAGAGACTGTACAAAAAGTGAAGTGCTTTTCCTTCTTCAAAGATCTCTGTGGAAATTTCTTCTCAGAGCATTTAAAATAAAACGGCTAAGTGGTAAAAAAAATTGAGTTTAAACGCTTTCGAGAATAAATGTAATATCTATTTAAAAAAGCGGTTTGTTTCAAGATGCTTTCTTGATAACGAATATATAATGATTTTTCTTTTGCGACAAAAACATTTTAAAAAATCCGTTTTATTCCACTTCATCAGCCCTTTTTGTACCCCACTGCTGGGGCTTAGGCCTCCCCTCAAGATGAAGGGGCTTAGAGCTTAAATCCACCACCTACTCCAAAGTGGGTTGGCGGAATGTAACGACCGCCATCTATTGATAGCAACCGGGACCGACTGCTTAACATGCTCTCCGAGGCACGGAGGCAGTGACACTTAATGTAGTTATGTCAGAAAAAACTCATACACGCCCGGATTCGAACTACGGCTACATGGCCTTATAGATTTAAAACAGGTACACTGCGTTCGGGCTATCACTATACAAATTTAAAATTTAAAATTACAATTTTCAATTAAAAAAAATTGTAGTAATTGGACAGTTTTGTGGTACTTGAAAACTCTAATAATTTTATTACTCATAATCCATGTATAAAATTACAAAATACTACTCTAGCAAAATACGGGTCATTTGACGGATTTCAGGCTACATAATGTATGTATATCTAGTAAATGGCACGCAAGCAAAACATGTATGCCGCACTTTCGACTTTCATCGTTATATTCAGGGAAATTATTCTCATATAGCCACAAAGTAATAAATATGCAAATTTTTAGTGGCGCAAGCCTCTTTATAATAATTATTATTCATAGCGATAAAACTTTAATACATGTCTCGAAACAACACTAATTTTTAGAATTTGTTGGGAAAACGAATTTTAGGAATTATAAACGGCGAAAACAATAATATCTGGGACATCCCACACAGCGCCATCTAGCCTCAAAGTAAGCAAGTATTATGCTTGTATTATGGGGTACTAGACAACTGATATACATACCTAAATATTCTTTTTTGTTTTAATAATAAATGCGTATATGGATACCTTTACATCCAGACTCGAAACAAATAGACGTGTTCATGTACACAAATCGGAATCGAACCCGCGACCCTCGGCTCCACAGTTAGGGACTCTAACCACTCGGCCGTTAATGAATACTAGATAGTTAAAATTTTTAGTAAATAATAACATACTTACTGTTACATTTCGAAGACAATTCACTAGATTTGGAAGACATATATATTTCTTTTTATCTACAAAACAAAAAGACGATAAATATGTAATACAACTTTCAGTATTTGCATGAAATTGCCAATGAATTTTTAAAGGGTTATAATTTTTTTTCATGTTCTCGACTTTATGTCGGGTTCCACATTACGTAATATTTACGTAATATTTTGTTATACAGTAAATTTGTTTCAATTAAATATTTGAATTGTCATTTAACGTTCTTCTCGAATAAAAAAGTTTAACTGTTGTCTACAAGCTATGTGGCTTTATCGTTGAGAGACATTTGTTGTTGCACAAAAAAATAAAATATATGGAGATGAAATTATCCATTAGATTAGATAGCGAAATTACGATACAACACATTTCAATAAATTCGTTATCACTACATATTATAAAATAAAGTCCCCCGCCGCGTCTGTCTGTCTGTCTGTCTGTGTGAACGCAATAAACTCAAAAACTACCAAACGGTTTGGCATATTATTGACACCAATAAACAGAGTGATTCAAGAGAAAGGTTTACATGTATAATTTATTAATTTTTTGTGCAAATTTGTTGAAATATGACGATTATTGTTGAAGAAGTCGGAAAAAAATCAAGCCGGCTAGGAGATTTTAATCGAAAACGCTGCCTAATCCTTTTAAGATATAACAAAATAATCTATGGAGGAATTGTGTCTTTTTTATAGGACTAAAGGAAAGTCTACGATGGCAGATGTCTATCTTTTATGGATAGCTTACTATACCTATTTTAATGTTTAAAAAAATGGTGTCATATGATGACTATGATGAGTGATTGGAAAGCAATTTAGACGGATACACAATGAATCCTTATCAAATTAAATAATAATAATAATAATAATAATAACACATACAATCACAACAACGTCTAGGTCCCAAATTAAGCATTAGCTTGTATTTTGGGTACCAAGCGAAGACACCACATACATATAACAACCAAGACCCGGTGCCAGTATTAATATTCATCATATAAATACTGACCCGACCTGGGATTCGAACCCGGGACCTCCAGCTTCGCAGTTACTTATTTACGTTATACTATTAATATATATAATAATATATATAATATTATATATAATAATAATATAATATTATTAATACGTTACTTGTTTACGTTTAGCATTTGATGCACATTATAATTGCCTTTACACTATACAATTAAAATTAATATCTTCGGAGATATCGCGAAATGAAAACTATCGCGCGACAAGCGAGAGGGCCGAGTGACCGGACCGGGTTCGGAAAGAGGAAGGCTTAGGTGTATAATTTATTAATGTTTAGTGGAAATTTGTTGAAATATGATTATTATTTTTGAAGAAGATAGAAAAAAATCAAACCGGCTGGGAGCTTTCATCGAAAACGCTGCCTAATCCCTTTCAGATATAACAAAATAATGTATGGAGGAATTGTGTCTCTTTTATAGGACTAAATAAAAGTCCGCGATGGCATATGTCTATCTTTTATGGATGGCTTACTATACTTACCTATTTTTATGTTTGAAAAAATGGTGTTATATAATGAGGTAATTGGAAAGCAATTTATACGGATACAGTATTAATCCTTATCAAATTAAATACGTTATTTACCTTCAGCATTTCATGCACATTATGATTGAATGAAATACAGGGTGACATTGTAAGTAGGTGCATTCCTTTGGGGAGTGTATAGCAGTGGTCATTTGCAGTAGATTATTTCATGAGGTACCCTATATATAGGTAATGAACATTTTTATTTCATATTAAACAGTCCAGAAACCACGGAGGAATCAATAATTATAATTTACCAAAGACCAACTGAGTTTTTTCTAGATGCCTCGGAGAGCTGTCGGTCTCGGTTACCATCAATAGTTGGCAGTCGAATAAATCCACCAACCCGCACTGAAGTCGAAGGGCACTATTGTGAAGTAAAAAAATCAAGCTTTCAGCTTCATATGGTAACAGCCTATTATGACGTTTTACATCATAAATATTTATTACTAACACGTGCACTTAAGAATACTCCAGATAAGTAAGCTTAATGTAGTATACTTTGATTTATTGTTTGCCCACCACTCATAAGGGCTATGGGTTCTAGGCAGTAAACTTTCGGACACATAACTACCTAATTCCACAGCAATGAGACCCTAGTTTTAGGATTTTTGAACCGGATAGATTCTGCCGGATATTCAATTCGGTAAGTATCAAACGAAATAGTATTCAGTTATTCGGTGAAATCACTATTCGGCGCAACTCTAACTTGAAATAATTAACAATAAATTCTAATATGACAACATCAATAAGATACCATAAAAGAAGCTGGCTCGCAGAATTTAAAACTATTAATATACCTAATATATATAAATTTTACGTTCGTAACTCATACTGTATCTGGTGTTTTTCTTAAATACTGAAATTTATTTTTCATTTACGATTCTATATAATCTTTAACGCTTCCATTTTGAAACTTCTTCTTGTTCCCGATCTAATACTTATCACGAAACTTTTCTAAAATTAAGCTAAACACTAATTTATTAAATAATGTACTTTAAATTAAAATGTAATTAAAAAACTAAAAATACCTACAAATTAAAAATACTATCTAAATAATGTTAAACGAGAAAATAAAAAAAAACGACGGGTTCAGGGTGCCAAAGATACTTGCCGCGTTGCCACAATGTATTGCGAGACTGACCCTCTGAACAGGGTATTCCTTGTTCAAAGGATCCCTTGTCAACAGACGCAGCGCGACACCCACATCGTGAGCAAATAATTTGGCATCCTTGGACCAGGGACCCATCGTCTCGACAGCGAAAGGAATGAAGTGGTAACGATTTAAAAGTTCTAAGCGCTTGGTTACTTTCCTACGAGCTGCTGTCTCAGCAGCTGCTCCAGTTTTTTTTTTTAATGTATTGTGTATATGGCTCCCTGTAGCAATTTCCTTAATGAATAGAGATAAGAAAATTTAAACAACTTCACTGAACAGTCCTCTTCACTCCAATATTATCTATTCTGCGTTCTAACTATTTTAATTGTGCGTACAGTACGTGAATAACCCTACCTATAATAGTTTTATGACCGCGTCTGCCACGGGGGTTGGCGTTAGGCGTAGATAATTTACAAAGAATTGCTTGCATTATAAGTAGGTATCTCAGTAGGTACATTATGGCGTGTAGCATCCACTATATTGAAATTTTGATTTTGTTGAACTAGCCTTAGCTCGTCTACGTGTATTTATGGTTAATTATTCCCTGATTTGACACATGAAGTTTGACCAATAATACGTGTATTAATGCATTTCATTCGAGTTTTTGACATTGGTGCTGACATATTTTATAACTATATCTGCCCTAAGCAGTAACGGTGCGCTTATTACGACAGTAGGGTATTTGACAACTATTGACTATTTTATTTTTTCAAGAAAATTATATTCGCTTGAAGCATATGGAAATTATAAGCTATTAATTTTATATCTTTCTCTTTCTTGCAAAACGATATTTAACATTATTTTAAATGGCCTGACGTCACACATAGGTATTGCCCTCTTTGTCTAACAGGACTGTTTAATCATTCATGACTCTATTAATAATACTGCGAAGCTGGAGGTCCGGGTTCGAATCCTACGTCGGGTCAGTATTTATATGATGAATATCGATACTGGTACCGGGTCATGGTTGTTATCTGTATGTGGTGTCTTCGCTTGGTACCCAAAACACAAGCTAATGCTTAGTATGGGGCCTAGACGTTGTTGTCATGTATACGATATTATTATTATTTTTTTTTTTTAGATTCTTTCTCAGTTATGATATACTTAGAAAACTATGTCATATAAAATAATTTAAAAAAAAAATCAACTAGTCCATTCATCGACATTATTAAAATTATCCCATTAGAAAAGCATCTCGGGAACTATACCTATCGATCTACTATAATAATAATACCTGGGACATATCACACAGCGCCGTCTAGTCCCAAAGTAAGCACGTATTATGCTTGTATCATGGGGTATCAGACAACTGGTAAGCATACTTAAATATTACTTTTTATAATATATACATAAATAGATAATTTTTACACCCAGAAACGGAACAAATAGACATGTTCATGAACACAGATATTTGTCCCGGGCGGGAATCGAACCCGCGACTCTAGGCTCTGCATTTAGGGTCTCTAACCACTCGGCCATCGGTCAGTCAAATAATGGCGTTTAGTGTTTACCCGTGCTTCGGAAAAAGGAGAGTTATGATTTTAGCAGTCTATACGTATGCATGCATGGGTGTGAAGATGTTCATCTGTTTCCTCATAGCTCTTAAACTACTCATCGTATTTTGACAAGTAAGATGTCATTCGATGCGTCTTTACATACCGCGTGTCATAGAATTTATGAATTTCCACTGAATCCTAAATGGCGCATTTTATAGGTTTAATAGTCGAAAAAAAATCAGGATTTGTCAGTTTTGGTATAAAAACAAAAGGGCTTAATGAACACTTACGCGAATGCATTATAATTGTCAGCTAGTGCAGTGTATAATAAAAAAAAAAAAATTAAAATAAATACCATGGATTATAATGAATAAAATTAGTATAAATATAATGACTAGTATCACTAAAAACGCAGTGGAGAGACACGGGCTGATGATGATGATGATGACTAAAAACGTACCAACATAAATAAATATGAAAATATTACATCAGTCAACTATTGCCATACCCCGACTATTGCCATACCCCGAATATTGCCATGCCCTTTGTGTAAACTGAAAGTCAGTAAATTGGAACCACGATGAGTTATTTTTTTCCAACGATGAATTCTTGATATCAAGAGAAAGAATCTCGGGCTTTGATTTCAGACGGGAATGTCTTGTTTCATACTTTTTAGTTAGTTTTTGTATTAATTGGATTTTAGTTTTTTAACTTTTTATTCTTAAGTTAAATCTTTTCATTCTTAAGTTAAATCTTTTCAATGATTATGCTTATAATAAGGTTACAAAAACAAGTTGCGTTATATAGGGTATTATATTTTAAATTTTCGGCTATTATATTTATATTAAATATATAAGATTTTAATATATGTATCATGCATAACACTGCACATTAGTACCAATTTTATTGTTATAAAAGTTTCCTCTCAGTTCTTCAGCGAAATTTTCTTGTACGAAAAATTCTAAGTGAATTATGAAGTTACGTAAAATACTTAAATTACGCTGTGATAAATTGTACTCAAGTCCCTGGGAGTAAATTTTTTTAAGATTAATGCTTCAGTGCGATGGGCATCTTTTTTGTAGAAAATGTAAAAGTATTAAAATGGCAAAGAACTTGCAAAACGTACGTTTCGCCATAAAATATTAAACATACATATTTAATTTAATAAAATCACACGATTTTTAAAAAAAAATCAAACGGAAATCGATATACTTATCAAATGTCAAAGTCATTAATAACATACGGAGTTTCCGGAAGTAATTACGGGAAAATACGTGACGCGGCACACGCCACAACTTTCAACAACTTTACGTTATCATCATAGACAAGTTCATATATACTCGGATAGTAATCGCACAGAACATGTACATAAGTTAGAATATTAATTAAGATTGCCCATGTAACGGATTCGCCTACAATTTTACAAATGAGTTCATTTGGAGACAGAGTTAGTCTCTATCGAGCAGGTTCGATACATTTTAAGGTCTTGATACGAAAATGTGACAGTAAACGAAGTACGCAAATAAATATCTGCGGAATCAGAAATATATACAGAAGGGGTTAGTAGTGATCCAAAAAATACATTAAGTACACAATTTATAGATAAATTATGAGATAGATAATGCACTCGTAACATAAGTGGCATCGATTTATTTATGATTTTAGTATTTCAGGTGACGGCAGTGAAACGATAGTATATAGTCGCATACAAAGTAGTCGTGGACTCCACCATGCCAACTTCTTTCTACGACGACGTTCACATACATTTCGGTAGGGATAAAATTTTTATTTACACGAATGTTCTTGGCTTGGGTTTAGTCAGGGTTATTTTTATTATTATTTATTTATACCAACCAGCATTACTCATACTTATTAAACAGGTAAATGAGTAAACATTATTAAATTAATTCCAAAAGATATTACACCGCACTACAAATATGAATATTATTATACAAATTTAGCATACAGCAATTTTTAATATTAATCGAAATAGTCGAAATACCTTTTATGTAGATATGAGTATTATGAAGGAAAAAAACCACGAACAAAACTTAATTTTTTTTCCCCACTCTTCAGTTTTTTTAGGCGTTAGGTAAGTATTATTTACAGATTACATAGCCGAAAAAAAATAATGAGGTCGATACATTGGCTTACTATCTCAAACATAAATACTACGCGCTAGAAAGAGGCAACCGCTAGTATATTTCCACGCCAAGATGATAACTTTTGGCACCTCCCAATCTAAATAAATGTTTGACTACTGATTAACGATATGAACCAAAAGACACAAACACTTATTATATTCAACACACATGAAGTAATTCTTTGGAAAGTGATGAAAAATCACATATTTATTGATTATTATTATACGTGTTATATATCTGGTATACCCGGTGTATACACCTCCAATATACAGATTTCTAGTATAAATATTTTTTTTTGTGATTTAATTTAAATTACAATATTTTTTACGGTATACCCACGACAATATTAATTAGTTCCATCAATCACGCCGAGACAGGACCGGTCCGCTGCACCGACGACGATTCAAGGGGACAATGAAGTCGAAAAATGAATGTAACATGATTCGGGCATTGTCAGCAACCCTTCTATTGAAATAATGGAAAAAACAGTCGGCATACTCGAACTGAGTTGTTGAACAGGCGTGCGCATAAGCATGGGCGCGCGTAGCGGGATAATATTGGGTCGGGGAGCAAGTTTCTTCGCATTTTATATGAAAACTCCGACATTTTTTTACAAAGTTTATTTACATTTAATTACAATATATATGTGCTACTTTGTTTGATGACTGTCTGCCATTTTGTAGGTTGTAACATGATCCCGTTGCTGTAGAAATTTTGGGACTTGTGATCAAAAAAACGCGGTAAGTAGTTTTGGCAGTCCTCTATTGATATTAACCTGGTACAGTCTAAATAATACTAAAGAGACCGAAACAGGTAGAATTCTGAAGGTGCAAGGTCAGGGTTATGTGGCGGATGCATTAACACTTTCCAGCTAAACTCTCTTAATTTTTTCTGTGTGACAGAAGATGTGTGAGATCTAGTGATGTTGTGGTGAAAGACCACAACCCTTTCTAGTGATAAATTCCGGCCGCTTTCTCTCAATTTCTTGCTTTAATCTCATCAGTTGTTCGCAGTAGAGATCCGAAGCGATGGTTCTGCCCGACGGTGAAAGCTCATAATAAACAATACCCTTCCAATCCCACCATACGCACAGCATCACCTTTTTAGTTAGTCCGGGTTTCCCCATAGTCTCTGAAGCCTGACCGATCTTTGACCACCACGTTTTTTGCACGTTCTTATCGTACTTCATCCACTTATCATCACCATCTCAATCTCTTTAAAAACAGTTCGGTTTCATTACATCTTAATAAAGAATCGCAAATGAGTACACGGTTCATAAGGTTTCTTTCAGTGAGCTCATGTGGCACCCAAATACCCAGCTTTTTTCAAATGCATCAAAACTGTTTTGAGGTCAATTCCCAGATCTTCATCTTAGTCGTAACTACTGAAATGCCGATCTTGCTCCACTTTTTAAAAAATGGCGTCCATTTTAACCGTGACAGGGCAACCACAGCGAGGTGCATCTTTGACGTCAAAATTCAAGACTTTAAAACGCATGAACGAACTTTGTGCTACTCTTACTGACATCGCATTAGGGCGGTAAGCGTCACATTTTTTTTTCGCAGGTTGCGTTGCATGTTTTTCTTTTTTATAATAAAATTTTAAAATGTATTGATTTTCTTCATTAGATTCACTCAGTTTGACAGAAAGAAAACCAACTGAAAACTGGCGGGAAACAATATTATACAAAATTATTTCTTTTTTTGAAAAGTAACCTTTTTAATGGTATCAAAATCAGCCAGATACAACTAGTACAGCCAAAGAGATTTTCTTAAAAGTATAATAATAATAACAATATCTGGGACATTCCACACAGCGCCATCTAGTCCCTAAGTAAGCAAGTTTATGCTTGTATTATGGGTTACTAGACAACTGATATATACTTAAATATTCTTTTTTTAATAATATATACACATATAAATACTTTTACACCCAGATATGGAACAAAATATACATGTTCATGCACACAAATATTTGTCCAAATAGACATGTTCATGCACACAAATATTTGTCCCGGGCGGGAATCGAACCCGCGACGAAGTATATACAAACTATTTGCGAAAAGACTTCTTCCCCGACCTAATATTATGAATACTTAAGACTGTCAAATATGTTATGTACAATTTTGATAATGCATTGAATTAATTTTAAATTCCTTTAGTTTTAGCATTCATGCGTTGCTTCTTGTAACGTTGCTTGTACATAAACATTTCTAATTTTATTGTGTGACCATATCCGGTGAAAACTTTAGATCCAAGGAGATTTTCAGATAATTTTGATAGTCTGATACCAACTCTATTCACGCCCATATAAGTTATCAATATCAAAAATATTACAAATATTAATTTAAAAGTGAAGTATTAGCGTTTTATTACTTTTAAACATAGAAGTAGCGAAACATGTCCCCACTAGAACGACAGCACGCTATCGAAAGGGCGATCGTTCCTACACCGCGCTAGTAGTGTACCTATGCCATCACCAGTCGATAGTCGGCAAGTGCCCGTTAGCAAGTGTATCATCACGAAAACGCCGAATTATGCAGTTTTGTAAAAACACGTCCAAATACAAGAAACAACGTTGAGCGGTGTAACTTTTCATATGTAAGTATGAAATTGTGTGGACGCTTCCCCTCGTAAATGCGTCTCACCCCCCGCTAAATGGAACAAAGCGTTTCATACAGTTAATGTTTTACTGTGTGGGGTGGGGTGGCGGGCGGGGATCTTCGCTATCTCAGTACTTTTGAATAATTGTTACATAGAATTATTTTCGTTATGGTGCTTATTTTATCGTTTCTAAACGGTTCTAGAGTCATCAATCTAAAACCTACTTAAAAAATTAGAAATTAAAAAATGCCTCAGATTATAATAGAAAAAATCGGTTGACCCTGCAGGCCATCCCTGAACTTCCCGCTATTTTCGAGATAAAAGCGCTCGAAAATATCCCTATTAGAAAGCTACTGAGTTTGAAAGCTATTGCTCAAGCTCAAAATATCGATGTTCATGGTTCTTTGAGCTCTTGGAGCTCACAATATTTGTTTCCTGAGCTCTCCAAGCTCGAAAATAGAATTTCTATAAATTTACATTACTTCGAGCTCCAAAACCAGGGACAAATTAAAAATTATAACTTATTTTGGAAATTTTTGAAATGCGATATCTTTTGAACACTTCTTTTAATTTCAATGCAATTTAAGGAAATCTATGCAATTTTGTAAGCATAAAATTTTTTGTATAAAGTCAAAAATCGATTAGTTGTAAAATCTCAAATTTATGTTAAAAAACACTTTATCGGAAATTTATAAACTGCGAAATTTTTTGAACGCGTTTTTTATGTTTTTGACGGCATTCAACGCAGTTTTTTATGCACAAAAAATGTATACAAAATTTGAAACAAATCGGTTGGAATATCTCAAAGTTATCTAAAAAGAAAACGTTAAAAAAAATCTTTTTAGATTTTTATTTTTTGAATATTTTTAAACCAGCTGGACCGATTGACTTCAAAATCTAACCAGATCTAAGTCTTGATAAATTCTTCCGAACGCCGTATAGTGGGTCTTAATCAGTTGATCCGTTCTCAAGATATCGTACGACAAACACACACATACGGACGTCCAGCTGGAAATATTCAGAATGGCTTCCCAGGACCTCAAAACTTGGAGATCTGTTAAAAACTCGAGTTCTGAAAATCGGACCCAAAACAAGAGCTAGCGGGAAGTTAAAAAAGTGAGATATTATAATTCGGATCGTAGTTTTCTGCAGAAGACTTTGGTAAGCATAATATTTATTTTCGTAGGAAATAAAAAACAAACTCAAGCGTTTTCCTTTAAGCTATAGTTCGCCTCAAACTTTATGACGGATCGGAATACGACGCTATAAGCGTTCTTGTGTAGGTACAGTCATATACACCTCGGTCCACTGCGTCCCGCTACACCTAAAACTGGTTACTGCGGCGCGACTTGTGCCTTTATTCGGATCCACCATAAAGCTTGATTTGAACTATAATAATATCACAAGTAGTATTATTATGTTTTGATCTTTGATGTACTTTTAGGTAATAAAAGTAATTTACATCTCTATAGTGCCAGCGAGTTGGAATGTGACAGCAATCTATCACTTCGTGACAATGTGCGCACGCGCGTCCTCGTTCTATTGTCGGGTCTTTATCATTGGAAATTAATAAAAATGTCCTGTGTCCTTTTCAGTCCTTTTATTCACTATTCTGATAGTTGGATTTATTAATCATGACATTATATTACGTTCATAAACAAAACTCAAAATTTGATTCCTTGAACGCATTAAACATATATTTACAGAGACAATTTATGAATATGATAAACCATTACACATTCTAAGAAAAATGTAAGGATTAAATAAACGATATTTATTATTTAAATAAAACGTCTTTTTTTTCTTTATCTATTTAGAAGTTATTTCTCATTTTTGCCGTTATTAAAATAAAGAAATTTATGTCTGTATTATCGTTTGATAGTATAGTTAACCTATTCACTACTCATTAACCATATTTGGTCAGAGTGAAGGTCACGACCCATTTAATTAAGAGAGACAATTGCTTGATAATGAATACTTAATTAATATAGTCATAATGTTTAATAAGTCAAATGAAACGGTGAATCTTAAAATCTTAGAAGTCGTATTATGGAAGTATACGAAATCGACGACCAGTTTATACTGAATGAAAAATGGATTATGAGAATTTATGATACGCAGACATTTGGAGTACTACCAAAACTATTTTTAAAAATACGTTCAGAAGTATCAAGAACTGTCATGCGGATAACAAACAAACAAACAAACCGTCGCGACGTAAACAAAAACAAATGCGAGGGCTCAATATTGTCATTCGACGATTCAGTCGGAAATCAAAAGAGCGCGACGAACGCGTAGTCGCGTTGCTTCACCGCAGTTTTTATATTAAAAACAAAATTAGCATACACGCGTTCGTTGTTGCGCTTTGTGTTGGTAAAATGATTTCTACGAAATGTTCAATGCGCACCGAGTACTCAAAAGCGGGCACAGACTTCTTTTGTTAAATTCATGTGTTTGAGTATTGTAACCGGGTCGATATTTAAGGTTAAGCAAGTCCTTTTGGGTATTTGATATTTGAGAATAAGCAAGTCCTTTTGAGTATTTGAGTCTTTGGGAAAACTAATATTAAGCAGTTATAATAAATCCCATTATAACTAAACGTTACTAAAATAGTCGAGGCTTTCATTGTAATATTAACCAATTTTAATGACTAAATAATTAAATCATAGAAAAGTATGATAGAAAGGCATGATCTTTTCTCAATATTTAAAAATTACAAGAAATCGCGTTAAGTATTCACAGCTGACGAAAACAGAGAGTTTGTTTTTAATATATAATCAAATCAGGAAACAACAATAAAAACATTTCTCTAACTAATGAGTTGTTTCATTCTGGGCTCGGTCTCTGTACACCTTAATAAAAAATAGCAAAAACTAAAAGGATCTTAGGAAAAATACACAAAATTTTACTGTTTTAGTGTCTTCGTTGTACAAAAATAATTTCTGTCAATACTTTGTGATATAAAAAGATTATATTGATTTGACATAAATTGATAGACAAATGTTAAATTCAGTGAAGATTGACAAACATCAGATGGCGTCAGAACATAATGAATACCTTTCCTGAACAAATTTTTTGTCGAGATTTTACCGATAGCCTACGGCAGGCGTTCATCTCGTTCACACATGTAATACGCGAAAAATATATTTCTTTCACAAAACTTAGGCAGTGTTAACTCGACAAAGAATTTGTTTGGAACGTTTGGAGTGTCACTGTCCTGGCAGATGGCAGTGTTAGAATATGTGACAGTTTTGTTTGCCATTCGATATACCACCATTTTTACGTCAGACTGTTTTAATTGTTAACTCAAAAATATTTTGTGCAACTACAAAACAAGCCAGATTGCTGAAATTCGTAGCAAAACTTGTTAATTTCCTTGATGGTGTGTTTTTAAAATACTGTACGATATCTTAGCCCAGGTGCCCATACATTGTGAAACGTTTCCTTTCCACCTTGCACGTAAAAAAGCTCTATTTGCCATTTAAAAGGGAAGTATAACAGTGAAGACCAAATACAAAAGCTTCATTATTATACTAGTTTAATCAAGCGCTAACTTTTGTACGAGTACGTAACATCTTTGCATAACAATACCGCGTATAAAGCTTTATATCAACATACCCTTAAATGAAAATCCTTTGTTTAAATTGTGTGTTACCTTGAAGCTGTTAATATTTAGTCTTAATTACACACATGAATCAGCATAATAATTCAAAAAGAAAATGGATTAAATTTGAAATTAAAAGAAAATACAAAAAGACATCTGAATCAATTGATTGCAAAATGATTCAGTTTTTTTTTAAATGGAATGAAAAAGAATTTTATCTATACTATAATATTATAAAGCTGAAGAGTTTGTTTGTTTGTTTGTTTGTTTGTTTGAACGCGCAAATCTCAGGAACTACTGGTTCGAATTGAAAAATTATTTTTTTGTTGGATAGTCCATTTATCGAGGAAGGCTATAGGCTATACTACATCACGCTACGACCAATAGGAGTGGAGCATAAATTAAAAATGTTGCAAAAACGGGAAAAAATATTCCTTTTGAGAGCTTCTGTCGCGCGCGCTGCGTAAACGGTTGATGTTAACCAAAAATCATGTATTACGGAATTGTACCCCTTTAAAAGTTCTAACCAAAAGTCTGCAACAGCATATGTGTATCTTTTAAGGTTAACTTACTATAACCTTTTTTATGACAATCAAATTTGTTCAACATAATGTACTATTTGCGAAGATGTTTTTTAAACGTGATATTAATCCTTATCAAATTAAATACGTTATTTGTCTTAAGCATTTCATGCATATTATAATTGCTCTTTACATCATACAATTTAAATTAATATCTTAACAGTTTTTATTGAAATTTAAAAACTATAGCGGGAGAAAATAAATTCGCTGTCTGCCTCTGTTCGTTAACTTTTTACTTCCAAACCAATAGACTTTAATACGGTTTTTAGTAATATCTTATTTTCTTATTATCTTATAATCTATTAATCTATATAATAGAAATACTTATTATAAAGCTGAAGAGTTTGTTTGTTTGTTTGATAGATTGATTGACTGATTGATTGTTTGATTGATTGATTGATTGATTGATTGTTTGTTTGTTTGTTTGTTTGTTTGTTTGTTTGTTTGTTTGTTTGTTTGTTTGTTTGTTTGTTGGTTGGTTGGTTGGTTGGTTCGTTCGTTTGTTCGTTCGTTCGTTTGTTTGTTTAAACGCGCAAATCTGAGGAAGTACTGGTTCAAATTGAAAAATTATCTTTGTGTTGGATAGTCCATTTATCGAGGAAGGCTATAGGCTATATTACATCACGCTACGACCAATAGGAGTGGAGCATCAATGAAAAATGTTGCAAAACGGGAAAAATTATTCCTTTTGAGAGCTTCCGTCGCGCGCGCTGATTGATTTGATGATTGATTGAATGATTGATTGATTGATTGATTGTTTGTTTGTTTGTTTGTTTGTTTGTTTGTTTG